>VDFB02351320.1:0-12415 GCA_007258455.2 Sequoia sempervirens
CTAAATATCAAATCCTTTTTCTATGCATGTTTTTTTATTTGATAGAACTTAGAAAGTAAGTCCAGAAAGTGAGATTTTAAAGAGGCCACAAGTTGTCTCAAAATTTACATTTGATACAATCTACCCATTTCAAACATATAGCGCCCTAGAAAATTTGGGCATAATATCAGGGACTGCAGAAATCTTAAAGGCCTCATGCATTCAAGAGACAGGCATACAATTGTATTCAAATTGGAGCTTTGTGATTCATGATGATAACACTAAGAATTCTTAGCTTCAATTGTTTATATCTGTTGTATCAATACATTTTGGATCAAAACATGTAATACATCATTAAATTAAGAACTAATTTGAAACTGTTGGAGAACATGAAAACTATTTATTGTCTTTTATACAATCATACACATCAAATTTTCATTAGCATCAATGACATTTAATGTTTAAGAGCTATGATATTCAACATACCCAATGCAAGGGCATATGTTGTATTTAATATGTGCAATTCCATTACCCCAGGATTTTTATTTTTTAGCTGATGAGATTCAGGGCCTAGTCTCAAAGCACTACATCTAATTTTAAAAAGAAACTTTAACGATGAGATGGTCCATGAAAAAAAAGACAAAACATTACATAGACATGTTTAATACTTTCCCCTTTACTTTTTATTGGACAACCTTCTCAAAATTCTTTTTTAGAAATCTAAACCCCCAGCTAATAATGCAAACCTCGCCTAAGGTCAAAGCTAGGCCCTCTCCTTATTTCAGGAGAAACAATGGATGCAAGCCCACCAAGTGGAGGTTTCATCATTGATCTATATGCAACTTCATTGTAAGGCAGCCTATAATATTTCAAGTATGGTTAAAAGTGATCTTGATTTTTATCTTTTCTGTCAGTTTCGCTTCATTGACTGTCATTCTTGAATCCACAGAAAAATGAGGCGGTACCCTCCATTGGAGAAAATATTGATGGTTCAGTTGGTAGATCATATCTGCTTGGAGTGGTAATATTTTGGGTGGGTATTGAGTTATTTATGCTTTTGGTATCTTCAAATATAAAGCTCTAAAATTCCCCAAAGGGTGCTTGACATTTTCTAAGGCCACTTTACATAAGAATCGGAAAGAGCTTCCCAAATTTGAAGCATAATCATGGCATAAGGATGAGGCGCTTGCAAATCCAGTCATTATGAAAGGAGAATCATAGTCTCAAGAAGAGACTAGATATAAATTTATTGCAAAGTCCACAAAAGGCTAGACACCCTGCAGTTAACAGAAGGTCAACCATACTTTATCAGCTACAAAATTGCTTATATTCAACAAAAGGATGTCTTAATGAAGCTGCAAGACTTGCAGTAGCTACAAATCTTTTATGTTTGGTACCTTCCAAAGGTAGTTGAACATTGAAGGAGGATCAACAACCAAGGCCTTAGCTAGCCTTCCTGGGTAGTAGTCTACTAAATTTTTTAATGTTACCATGATTAAACTCATACATGTAGAACATGATCTGAAATATCCTGCAATTGAATACTTGTCAAAAAGAAACATCTCCATTATAGGAATTCTCATTCAAATAGACTTCATCACCAAGATACAAACACCATGTTGATAGAAAAATGGCAAACCCAAAATTAAATGACTCAAAAGCATTTATGGAAATGTGTTTCTTATGGGGGAACTTTCCATTTTTTATGAAACATTAGATAGAATTTAAAAGAAATTTCAAAATTAAGTTATGCTACTCGAGCAAAATGAATAAAACAGATAATTATACTATAATAACTAATAGTTAATTTGTCATTACAAAGGTTCTAAACTCTCAGAAGTCCCAGCTATCCACACGAAAATGTTTGTAAAATAAGAAAAATATGTTATTTAACAAAATGTTCCAACAGATGCACATACAACTTTTTATGTGGGCATTCTGTATCCTAGACAAAGGCAGTGAACTATTTGGAAAAATTCCTCAAAGAAATGTGGTCTCAATTCCATTGAGACCACATTTCTTCATGGCATTTTTCCAAACAGTTCATTGTCGCATTATATGCAAGAACATTTTTCCATACATGTTTACCAAAGCATTTTATTAAACAACACATTGCCTTGTAGCTATGGCTAGCAAGGAGCATGGAAGAGAATATGTGAAAAGCATTATAGATAGCAATACCAAAGTCACACCTCTGACAACCCATAAGCATAAGTGTGGTTAGAATAGGACATTGAACAGGGATTTGTCATTTACTTAGCATTTGAACTTGACTAGAATGAATCTGCTAACATTAATGTCACCTTTCATGGAATAAGTAAGTGGTCATAATACATTTTTTTGAGAATGAGGACAGTGCATATAATTTGATCACTGCCAAATAAGCTCACATAACCACAGATCCTATCAAAGTAGTCTCCATCACATACACCCATCTATCATTTGGCCTTTGGACTACTTCAAAACAGGTCCAAATGAACTTAACTACAATGTATAACTTGTAGAGCTTATGTATAACTTGTTTGAGATTAAAGCATAAATCAATTGCTTCAGGAAATATTAAAAATAGAAGGAAAGGTCCGGTAATGATACAAGGCATTAGGCATTTATTTTTTACAAAGAGATAGTAAACTTTTATCTATGCAATTAAACTAAGCCCATCCATTTTCCACCAGATTATTTTGACACCATAGCTATACTCACAAATTCACAAAGAGGAAAATAATTATATTTCCTGTAAAATGTAAACCGTTAGGAAGTTAGGAACTCGCCAATGCAGAGGAGGATAAATAGTAATTTTCTTCCCAGCAAAAAAAGGGTAAAGTAGAACTTTGGATTAACACTGCATTATATCCTGTGCTTGGTTCCCAACACACAAATAAATTTGCTCTTTACTTAATTGAACACATTGACTATTGCTTATGTTGTTGAGAGTCTTAGATTTGTCAAATGGTCAAACTGAAGGCATTTAGAAGAGAGCTATTGAAACTTTCAACAAAGGATAGGAACTACTTTGTCTTCTACTTGCTTTCATTATACATCTTATTTAGGCTTGTCTTGGATTTTGAACTGTGTGTTTGAATATTATCATTTGCAAAAGTAGACTTTAATTTCAATAGTTCTATTCTAAATGTCTTCAAATTGGCCATTTGAGAAACCTAAAAATCTCAACTATATATGGCAGTCTTAGAGGCATGGTAAGCAATAGTATAGACAAAGCATTGAATTTCCCAGAAAATGCCTCAAAAAAAATGTGGTTAGCAATGGAGAAGGTGATGACCTATTTTGAAATATGTCTCAAAGAAATGTGGGCCCGTGGTGATGGAATGCTATGACAATGCATATAGCATTGTGGTGCCAAATTTGTTTGAAGAAATTTCCCAAACACTTTGCTTCCTTCTCTTTGCTACAGATTCTTCCATACATGTTTGAAGCAATTTCCAAAACAGTTTGCTGCCTTCTCTTTGCTACAGATTCTTCCATACATGCATTTTCTTATTATGGTATTGCATGAGAGCACATTTCCTTAAGGAATTTTCTGAAACAATACAATGCATTGTCTATAATAAAATGTGTTGTCTACGCTACCAGTCCAACATGTTCACAACAAATTAAATGTGTAAGCAATATCTGTAATGGTGGCTTACGTAGGATGGCATAGAGGCAATAGAACATGCCCAGTTGCAGGTCTGTGTGTCGTTCCTTGAAGAAATAGAAAAAACATTGGGGAAACATTTGTACTACTTTGCCCTCTCCTCATGATTGGAGAGCCTATTGAAAATTATTGCCATGGTAAAATAAAGAGACATTAGACATTACACTCATATATATGATTCTTTGTGTCATTCTCTGTGGCTTCTCATTCTTCATTGGATGCTGTCAATTAATTGTTGTTTCCTTACTGGTGATGTTCCATGTTTGGTTCCTTCTATGCCATCCTATGAAAGTCAGCATTTCAAAAATTGCTTACACATTTAATTCATTTTGCACATGCTATACCTTGAAGTCTTTGTGCCATATCTAATGGCTCACATGGGTTCTCATTGGCTTGAAACCACTACCATTGAAAGAGTGGTGCATGAGTAAGGGAGAGTGGTGAGTGGAGGGGAGAGTGGTGACTTGGGGGGGAGTGGGAGGTGGCCCCTATGCTTTTGGCCAACCAGATCGACTGTTCTATAGTTGGCCAACATTGTTCCTTGCCTTTATAGCAGGAGGCTAATGTTACTGATTGAGCATAGAGAAAAATTATTTGTGTGTTGGGAATTGAGTGCAAGATATAATGCCCTGTTAATCCAAAGTCTAGATTTTTCATGTATTTTGTTGGGAAAAGAATTACTATTTATCTCTGTTGGCTCAAAATCTTCTTAATCTTCATGAAATCTTATACAAGTGACTATAAAAAAGTCTATATATTGCCTTGGGAACCGAGCCTGGGCTACAATACAGCATTAATACAAAGTTTTGTTTTTTCATTTATTTTACTAAAAAATAAAAATTACAATTTATCTTGCCCTGCATTGGCGAGTGCCTAATTTCCTCGGGGTTTAAATTTTTTAGCAATAATTTTAAACAGTCTGTCCAATCATCAGGAGAGGGTGGAATATTACAGTTCTATCCCTATGTTTTTGTCTGGTCTTTCAAGAAGGGCACATGGACGACATGGGCATGTGGCTGCATATTGCTTTCACATTTTGCAAGCAGGCATTCTTCATGGCGTCAGGTGGCATTCTTCCTATTAGCTATCTTTGTTCATGGCATGTATAGTTTCTGGTTCACTCTACAGATGTTTGGACTATCTCTTGCAGGATATGTGAGGGTGGGACTATTCGGATCATAGGTTTTCAGGGTTGGGGTGATTCCTACATTGATTAGGTAAAATTTTTGCATGACCAAAATTGCTTGTCCTTTGGAGATAGAATATATCTCTTGCTGTAGTATTTCGCAGCATACGAGCTTTGAGTACAGTGTCCTAATAAGCATAGGTTAGTGTTTGATCCTTGACTTTCACCACCTTAAAAACACTATCAAACCTAGCTCTAGATGGGGGGTTGTTGCTTTGAACCTCACTGGCCTGTAGATGATTTATTGATAAAATATCAATATGTTTCGGATTTGCTTATTGCTCTTGCATATTTTTCTATTCCATTGGAGCTGATCTATTTCATGAAGATGTTGAAAATATTTCCTTATAGATGGGTTTTGGTGTAGTTTGGCACATTTATAATCCTCTATGGTGCAACCCATCTTATTAGTCTGTGGACCTTTATCATTCATTCTAGAACAGTGGCAGAAGTGATGGATGTATGAAAGATATGCACTGCATTGGTATCCTATGTAACTACTTTAACCCATTTATTCTGATTTCCATCTTTAACTTATGTGAGTAGACTGACCAAATGATTAGAAATGCATCTCCGCTCAATATTTCCTCCTTTTCTTTTGCATGATTAAATAAATTGATGAAACTAAAGAAATTAGAGATGTCAAAATGTCACAAATATGAATGTGATACATTTTTATGTATTCTTTTCTGTTGGTTCATTTCCATCTTTTATTCTTATTTTTGTTGTATCTTATGCAAGCACACTGCTATAGATTGAATTATTAAGCATATATGCTTCTCCATGTTCATTCTATCATTGATAAACTGAATTGAGTTAAAGAGAGGTTGATGTTAAAAATTGGAGGTGAAAAATGTGTTGCACTTCGATGTATTCTTTTCTTCTGGTGTTGAGCCATTTAAGTTTTTTTTTCTTTGTTTAATTATTTGATTTTATAAATTTTAATTTTACTCTCTAGGAGCCCAATTGTTAGTCGTTGACAACTTGATTTTATAACCAACTTATACAAAGCACTTGGCTGCTTATCTAGAGACACAAATACCTTCTTATCTAGAGACACAGAGACCCATCGTGGAGTGCAGAAAAAATCGCAGAAAATAATGAATAACCATTACGATTTTCTAGACAATGCTCCAATAAATAAGTTTCAGAAAAAGAAAGAAAAAGAGTACTATTGAAATTGAACGAGATAGTTAAATCACTATTATATTGCTTTACATACTGTTTAGGTATTATCATATACATATTGTATTTGAGTCTATTTTGACATTTTGAGCTCATAACATCGATATACATAGGATGCCATAGAAGCAATGAAACATGCCCAGTTCCAGTTGGGCTCGCTAAAGACAACCTGAAACAGATTATTATGTGTATCATCAATCTTCAATTTATTCATAAATTTATATGTCCATTTCAAAAATCTCTGTCATCTTTTCATTTCAATTGTAATAATCTCTGTGTATTGATATTCTTTCTCCATTTCTGACATTTTTTGAAATCTGAGAAAATGAGTAAATGAAACTTAGAAAACAAAGAAATACAGTCAAAATTTCAATTATGAGAACTAGGATGAATCTACTAACATTAATGTCAGCTTTCATGGAATAAGTAAGTAGTCATAATACAATTTTTTGAGAATGGAGACAGTGCAAATAATTTGATCGCTGCTAAATAAGCTCATATGCATTGAAACAAGATAGTTAAAAATAGGGGTGTGACAATTTGTTGGCTTGAAAGACTGTGCAATCACATTTTTATGGAACTAAATCGTAGGTTTTCTATAACATCAATCATATTAGGGAAATTTCCTACCTCATTAATATAAAATTTTGAAAAAGCATAGGAACTACTTTGTCTTCTAGTTGCTTTCATTATGCATCTTACTTAGGCTTGTCTTGGATGTAGAACTATATTTTTGAATATTATCATTTATAAAAAGAAAACTTCAATTTCAATTGTTTTGTTCTATATTTCTTCAACTTGACCATTTGAGAAACTTAAAACCCTCAACTATATATGGCGGTCCTAGAGGCATGGTAAGCAATAGTGTAGACAAAGCATTGAATCTTCCATAAAATGCCTCTGAAAATGTGGTTAGCAATGGAGAAGGCGTTGAGCTATTTCAAAACATGTCTCAAAGAAATGTGGCCCCATAGTGATAGAATGCTATGATAGTACATATAGCATTCCAGCATTGTGGTACCAAATTCATTTGAAGCAATTTTCCAAATAGTTTACTGCCTTCTCTTTGCAACAGATTCTTCCATATGTGCATTTTCTTATTATGGTATTCCATGAGAGAACATTCCTTATGACATTCTCTGAAACAATACAATGTGTTGTCTATTCCACCAGTTCAACACGTGTAGAACAAATTAAATGTGTAAGCAATATCTATAATGGTGGCTTACATAGGATGGCATAGAGGCAACGAAACATGCCCAGTTCCAGGTCCATGTGTTGTTCCTTGAAGAAACAGACAAAACATTAGGGAAACATTTGTACTGCTTTTCCCTCTCCTCATGATTGGACAACCTATTTAAAATTCTTGCTATGGTAAAATAAAGAGACATTAGACATTACGCTCATATTTATGATTCTTTGTGTCATTCTCTATGGCTACTCATTCTTCATTGGATGCTATCATTTAATTGTTGTTCCTTTGCTGGTGATGTTCCATGTTTGGTTGTTTCTATGCCATCCTATGAAAGACAACATTTGAAATATTGCTTACACATTTAATTCATTTTGCACAGGCAATTTTGGCCATGCAAACATTTTACCTAATCAATGTAGGAATCACCCCAACCCTGAAAACCTATGATCTGAATAGTCCCACCTTCACATATTATGCAAGACATGGTCTAGACATCTGCAGAATGAACCAAAAATTGTACATGCCATAAACAAAGAAACCTAACAGGAAGAATGCCACCTGACACCATGAAGAAAACCTGCTTGCAAAATGTGAAAGCAATATGCAATCATGCACCCATGTCGTCCATGTGCTCTTTTTGGCCTTTGTACTACTTGAAAATAGGTCCAAATTAACTTAACTACAATATATAACTTATAGAGCTTATGTATAACTGGTTTAAGATTAAAGCAGATATCAATTGCTTCAAGAAATATTAAAAAATAGAAGGAAAGGCCTGGTCATGATCCAAGGCATCAGGCATTTATTTTTTTACAAAGAGCTAGTAAACTTCTATTTACACAAAAAACTAAGCCCATCAATTTTCCACCAGGTTATTTTGACATCATAGCTATAGTCACAAATTCACAAACAGGAAAATAATTATATTTGTTGTAAAATGTAAACTGTCAGGAAGTTAGACATTAGACACTCACCAATGCAGAGTAGGATAAATATTAATTATCTTCCCAGCAAAATAAAAGGTGAAGCAAAACTTTGCATTAACACCGCATTATATCCTGCCCTTGGTTCCCAAAACACAAATAAATTTTCTCTTTACTTAATTGATCACATTGACTATTGCTTGGTACATCTCTAAGATCACCATATGTTGTTGAGAGTCTTAGATTTGTCAAATGGTCAAACTGAAGGCATTTAGAAGAGAACTATTGAAATTTTTGACAAAGCATAGGAACTACTTTGTCTTCTAGTTGCTTTCATTATGCATCTTACTTAGGCTTGCCTTGGATTTTGAACTGTGTTTTTGAATATTATCATTTATAAAAAGAAGACTTTAATTTCAATTGTTCTATTCTAGATGTCTTCAGCTTGACCATTTGGGAAACTTAAAACCCTCAACTATATATGGCGGTCTTGGAGACATGGTAAGCAATAGTATAGACAAAGCATTGAATCTTCCAAAGAATGCCTCAAAAAAAATGTGGTTAGCAATGGAGAAGGAATTGAGCTGTTTGAAAATGTCTCAAAGAAATGTGGTCCCATGGTGACAATACATATAGCATTCCAACATTGTGGTACCAGATTTGTTTGAAGCAATTTCCCAAACAGTTTCTTTCCTTCTCTTTGCTATAGATTCCTCCATATGTGCATTCTCTTATTATGGTATTCCATGAGAGCGGATTTCCTTAGGGCATTTTTCGAAAACAATACAATGCGTTGGCTATCCTACCAGTCCAACATGTGCAAAACAAATTAAATGTGTAAGCAATATCTGTAATGGTGGCTTACGTAGGATGGCATAGAGGCAACGAAACATGCCCAGTTCTAGGTCCATGTGTCATTCCTTGAAGAAACGGACAAAACATTAGGGAAACATTCATACTACTTTTCCCTCTCCTCATGATTGGACAACCTGTTTATAATTATTGCCATGGTAAAATAAGGAGAAATTAGACATTACACTCATATTTATGATTCTTTGTGTCATTCTTTATGGCTGCTCATTCTTCATTGGATCCTATCATTTAATTGTTGTTTCCTTGCTAGTGAGGTTCCATGTTTGGTTGCTTCTATGCCATCCTATGAAAGTCAGCATTTGAAATATTGCTTATGCATTTAATTCATTTTGCACATGCTACACCTTGAAGTCCCTATGCCATATCTAATGGCTCACATGGATTCCCCTTAGCTTGAAACCACTGTGACTCAAATAGTGGTGAATGGGGAAGGGAGAGTGGTGAGTGGAGGGGAGAGTGGTGACTTGGGGGGGAGTGGGAGGTGGGCCCCCCTACTTTTTGTCAACCAAATTGACCATTCTATAGCTGGCCAGCATTGGTCCCATCCTTTATAACAGGAGGCTATTGTTACTGATTAGGCAAAGAGGAAATTTATTTGTGTGTTGGGAATTGAGTGTGGGAAATAATGCCTTGTTAATCCAAAGTCCATATTTTTCATGTATTTTTTTGGGAAAAGAATTACTTTTTATCTCTGTCGGGTCAAAATCTTCTAAATCTTTACCAAGGCTTATACAAGTGAGTATAAAAAAGTCTTCACCTTTTGTTGATTGTATTTAATTTTATGCTATCCTTGTTTCATTTTATAAAAGCATAGGATGAGACGTGTGAAAAGTCAATATTTTCCCAGGTGCTTTACATGTTTAAGATTTGTGTTGTTGCTAATGAAATACATATTATTGGCACCCAGTGTACATAAGGCTAAAATTTGATGCATGTTGCGGTTAGGACTACAACCTATGTCCTTCCTATCATTTTCAATTCTCGTATGCCAGAACACATGCTTGGTTTACTAGAACCAAAATGTGCATATGCATAGGGGCATAATGTGCAATTATGGTGTATTTACAATTTCAAGTCATTGATTTAATTTGCTTGGACCAATGAAGTTTTTGTAGACAACTGCTTTAATATTTCATATCATAAACCAATATAATTGGGAGATGCTCACTTGTTCAATGTCAAAATATTTGTAAAAGAGAAAAATTTTAAATCAAATATCATATCAAAATATTTTCCCAAGTTGCAATGTTGATTATAAAATTGTAGAGACTATTATTGTATATTATGATCCTATACTGTCAAGTCTTGTATGGGTGCACATTACTGTTGTGAGCTAAAATGCCCTACTTTTCCTCTAAGTAGGATTAGACTGTGCCTTTATAGCATGAGACTAATGTTTTCGATTGAGCTAAGAGCAAATTCAATTGTGCCTTTGGAATTAGTCCTTGCCTTTATACAAGTAGACTAATGTTTTGATTGAGAAAGAAGCAATTTCAATTGTGCCTTGGGAACTGAGTGTGGGATATGATGCAGTGTTAATCCAATGTTTTGTCTTTCCATTTATTTCACTACAAAAGAATTACTATTTATCTTGGCCTGCATTGGCTAGTTCCTAATTTCCTGGGGATTTAAAATTTTTAGTAATAATTTTAATTAGTCTGTCCAATCATTGGGAGAGGGCGATATATTACACTTTTATTCCTAATGTTTCATCTATTTTTTCTAGAAGGGCACATGCACTTGGAATAAACTACTTAGCCTCACCTACATTTGCAAGTGCCTAAGTTCTTGGGGGTTTAAATTTTTTTGTAAGAATTTTTAATAGTCTGTCCAATCATTAGCAGAGGGCAAAATATTACGCTTCTATCCCTAATGTTTTTCCTATTTTTCCAAGAAGGGAACATGCACCAGGATTTGGTGCATGGTTGGAACTTTGTTCTCAGGAGGCTACAAATAGATATATTGTTGGCCATGCGAGTACCACTATGTATGGGTATTGTCTTTGTACCTATTTCAAATTGACAAGTAGTGGCTAAGGAGGGGAGAGTGGTGACTTGGGGGGGAGTGGGAAATGGGCCTCCTGCTTCTCCTTGAGTTATGACTTCAACTTAGCAATATGCTCATGTGCTAGCGATTACTTTCCACTCTGCAAATTCTAGCTTCATCTACACATATTCATCTTGCATTTGCAATTTGGCATCTCCAATTAAATAATCTACAATGTCAGGACAAGCAATCACATGTTCATATACACGTTTTGTTTCCTAATCAATTTAGCTAACATGAGATTAACTACATTTATAATTTGTCGAGTCTTCTTGTCATTGTGCTTGTTGTTACATTGGTATCAAACCTTGCAACTCTTTAACACTTTTTTGTACTAATTTGAATGTTTCATGTTGACATTCATGGGTCATGGGAGAAAATCAAACGAGAAGGTGTAAAAAAAAAAACCTCTGGAACAACACAAACTAGAAGAATCGAAAGCTACTATTACAATAGACCTAGAGACAACAGCTAGTGAACTATTTGACACTAAAACATTGGGTCAAGCAATCAAACGAGCTCAAATCCAAAAGAAAAAGGTGTTGGGTAAACCTTGCAAAGATCATGAACCAATAAAGAAATGTCCTCAATCTGCTACTAGACCAAGGCCTTCAGTTGTACAAGATTTCCCATTTGGATGTGGACGGAATGCTCCTATTCTCACAAAGGAAGCAATTGCAGAGTACAACCATGTCCATGTTACTACGACTGTAAACACGGGAACCTCGGATGAGGAAGAACCCAAAGAGGAGTAGTCTCCTACTTATAATGGAAGTTGTGTACTAAACATTGAACTAGTAGTTAGTAAATATCATCCCGCTTATGTAAAGCCTGCCTACTATAAAATAGATTTGTAAAATGAATGTATTTACCCTTAAGCTTTTATCCATAAACTCTTCACTTGTTCATTGCTTTATGTAAATTCTTATAACTATTTGTTCTCTAAAGAGTCATGTTTCTTAATTCTTGTTTTCCTATATGCATTTCACCCAGTCTTGTGTCTTGTCAAACAGTTCATCTACATTGTGTATGCTTCCTCATTTTCCATATAAATGATGTAATGATAAGTGATCTGAACCCACAAAACAGAGTGCTTCTAGTTGGCTTCTCGGGATTGATAACAAATGAAGATATATTCATTCATCCTATGGTCTAGGGCACTTATTTTATTAAAGCAAAATTTCTACATTGTTTCTCAAATTTATGATTTCCTCACACATTTGTTACACATGGTTTTCTATTTCCCGATTAGCTAATTGTTGTTGGAACAAGTGAGAAACAAGGGGACATAAAATTCTGAATTAATTTCCAATGGTTAATATATAAAGTCTATTAAATTTTCAAACCATCATACATATTGCAATAGCCAACAA
>VDFB02351321.1:0-40406 GCA_007258455.2 Sequoia sempervirens
CTCTCTAGTTGCACCATTCCCCTAGGAATTGTGTTGGTCTTCAGATTAATTACCCCTTCCAAGTCCATATCAGCTTATTGAAGTTTAGTTTTTTCAATGATTTGAGAAGCGAAGACATCAGTACTAGTAATAAAATCTAAGATATGCTTGTCATCTTCAAATACCTAGAAGTTGGTGATATCATCGGGTACTGAGGGTACTAGGGTCAGCTCCACAGTAAACTTATTTAGTCCCAAAAGAGATAGAGGATGCAAGGTACTTTCTGCCTGAGCAAGAGAATCAACTGTATGGTTTTGATTCAGTGGAATCAACTGAATGTTGAAGGCATCAAATCCTTCAATGAGGTCCCACACTCGGTGTCTATAGTTATTCATTCTCCTATCATGACAAGAGTATTGCCTCCTGACCTACTTGACTATTAACTCAGAATCTCCAAATACTTGCAAGATCTTAACCTTTTTCTTCAATGCCATTAACAGTCCATGCACCAAGGCTTTATATTCGGCTATATTATTTGTATAGTGAAATTAAAGTCTATGAGCAGCAAAAAATGTCTTACCTCTTAGACTAATTAGCTCAAAGCCTGCCCCAGATCCATGCTTTGATTTGGACCCATCGAATCTCAAAGTCCAACAACCATCAGCAGCAGAGTTCCCTGCTTTTTCACTTGCATTGTCACTGTTGGATGGCTCTTTAGAAGGCATCACTCTTTTCCCTTTGGGATCTTCTTGAACATTCAAGATATCGCTTTTGACTATAGGAGTGGGGTTGATATATTCTGTATTTGCTCCACTGCAGCCTGGCATAAGCAACAGTCCAATTCTGAATGAGAAGCATTATGCACCCTATACCAATTGGGAAAAAGTAGCTCTCCAAAGTTCATTCCCCTTCCCAACTGGACTTGATCTTCAATGAACTTCTGAATGAACTCTTGAAAATTATCTAGCAAACCAAGCTGGCTATCTTCCAAACCACTATCATCTTTAGCTAGTTCGATCAGGACTTCAGTACCACTGGATTCTACTATAAGGTCAACAGGTGTTGTATGGAACATAAGAACCTCCTCCATATCTAGTTCCTCAAGAGGAACAACAAGCATATAGTTACCCATGCTTAATTTCGATACTAGAATTTCAGCAGAGGTTTTCTAATATTCCATAATCATATACTTCATTCTGGGCTCTCTTTCGATCCTAATCTGGTTTGGCACTCCCTTCTAGGAAAGACACATATGGGAGTGATTAGTCAACACAGATCCATTCAAAGCCCTGGTAAAATACCTTCCCAAGATTAGACCATAGGGGTCAGGTATGTCAACCACCTGTATATTGATAACCTGTTGAATCCTAGGATCAGAAGCAATCTACATATGAATCATATTTAACTCTCCTACAACATTGACTTCAGTCCTATCCAATTGTGTGACTTTCTTCTGAGATTTAGCAGGAGTAATTCTCATAGCTCGACATACAAAGAAAGGCATAAGATTGGTTGAAGCACCATAATCTAGCAGACAATTATGCAGATTCTTACCAAATATTCAACAGAAATCAGGAATGGAGGTGTGTCTATCTTCCCTTGAAACAGAGTTAAGGGAGTATCTACTTGGAAAACTTGAGATTTGTCCTTCTCTTTCCCAGTATCTCTAGGGGGCCTATGGACGTGGTCATGAGTCTGATTTTGTCTTCCTATTGACTAAGAACCAAATAATCTACTAACATTGTGGCTAACTGATTTATCTTGTGACATGGAATTTGCATTGTAAGATCTTAAGAATGCATTTCTAATAGATGGAACTCTTAATAACTCGAATGCAGATAGATTTACCTTCAATTTTTCAAGTTCTTCAGCAACATACATGGCCAATTATTCTTCATTTAAATATGTAGGAGTCTCCCTCGGTATTCCACCATCTTTTCCTTATTTGCATCAACATTTCTTCCTTTTAGTACATCATCATGTCCCAGATCTTGAGATAAGTATTGCTTGGACACCTAAGGTAGTGATGGATTATAGCTAGCATTAGGGTTTGGAGGTGTGTTGAAATTATTTGATGGGATGGATGTAGTAAAGGGACCTCTAGCCTGTGGGCATCTGTGTGGAAATTACCTCAAGTCGTACATTTTGGTAGGTCTTTGGAAGGTCTACACTTCTTCAATGTAAGCTTCCTCTTTGACATAAGCTTCTCCTTCATCCTTGGGACCATTATCATTCATTTGACTCTCATCGAATAACTGTGTCATTTCATCACCATTGCATACCTAGTCTGCCTCTTCCTTCAACTGGTCAGATTCTTCTTCAGGTACATTCTCCTCACTTTGTGGAAAAGGAGCATGGTTTAATACCAACACCAGTGAATCATAAGGGTTGGATGGTACTATTTCCTGACAGCTCGCATTGTTCTCCACTTCATACTGAAAGATTGAGGCCACCGTTTAGAATTCTTGGCAGTCTAACTCAGAATGTTGACTAGTCTTGTGGAGCATACACCACCCTGATAAAGCAGCCTCAGCTAGATATACACCGCTAGGGGGCTTCTCTCGATTAACTGGTTGACTGGCAGACTAATTGGCAGGTTGACTACTTGGTTGATCCAATGGGGTGGGGACTCCTCCATTGTTGGGCCCTGTGTTCCAAGTCCTATTTTGTCCTGATTGTTGCCTTCTCTCGAACCCTTGTCCACCACCTCTATCAAGGTTCTGGCCCTGAGGTTGACCCTTATCATAGTTCTATCTTCTATCATTATTATACCCTTTGTCATTATTAAATCCTCGATCGTTGTTGTATCCTCTATCATTATTGTATCCTCGGTCCTAACGTTTCCCTCTATCAAAGTGTTGTCCTTGTGGATTCTCTCTATTATGATTGGACTGCATATTTCTCTAAGCAGCTTGCAACTGACTGTTCTAGTTCCTCAAGTAAGTCACCTCCATATTCAGCTTCTTGATTTGTTCAGACAATTCATCCAGTCTTTACTTGTCAGGATTACTGTATGGAGGTTGATTTGCATTATTCTGGGAATACCCTACTACAACATTGGCATTTAGTGACTGGTTCAAGACTTCATAATTTTGCAGGTATGAAGGATAACTAGCATGAGGCTAGATATGTAGAGGTTGATTCACATATTGCTGAGGGTAACTAATTATGGATGGAACTTGTCCTACGGAAGGTCCTGGGTGGGGGACCAGAGGCAACTGAGGAACTTGATTCATGATTGGAGTATGGTTCGCTAGAGCTTGATTGAGAGTTGAAACTTGTCCAGGGTTAGCAACGGGTCCTAATGAGGGAAGAGGCCCAAACAGATGTTGCCTTAGATTAGTGCTAACTTTCATAGCCTCTGCATATGCATTAAGTAGACTTTTAGGGGGATTATTACTCCACTTCATAAAGGTAGCTATCAAACTATCAAGTCCCTCATAATAAACTTCTAGAGCAGTGGGTTCATCAACATAAGGGGTCTGTAGTCTGGTATAAGCATGATGAAACCTATTGTTGAAAGATCCTATAGGCTCATTAACCTCCCTCTTCACATTAGTGAACTGGCGGTAAAGCTCATTAGAACTAATGGGGATTCGAAACTTCTGCAAAAAGACAGCCTCTAGCTTAGTCCAATGTTGGATAGATCTAGCAGGTAAATGGTTGTACCAATAAAATGCATCTTCCCCTAGTGAATAAGGAAAGAGTGTACATGTTACATCCTCATGGTTTATCCCTCTGTCCTTAAGACCAGTCTAAAAAATCTTGATGTGTTCCTCAGCGGTCCTATTTGGATCATTGACATGGAATTTTGAACAAAAGTGTTCAGGGTTTTTGGGCATGACATTGTAAACGGAAAAACTTAATGGAGATGGGTTGGTTGCTAGGAAATCCATTGGTGGAGGTGGGGGTGGTAATGGCTGATTTATGACTGGCCAAGGTTGTGGACTGGGAATGCCCTCAGACTCAGATGAAATTGATGAAGATGGGGATGATGGAGATGAGGGGGTGGATGGGATGATGATGATTCTTCCCTTTTGATGGTCCTTCTCAACCTAGCAGGGTCTGGTAGTTCCTGAAATTCCTCCTCTCCTGGAGCGGATCTTATTCTTCTTCTAAATCTCTTAGGAGAGATGGCGTTGAAAAATTGATCTAGCTTGCTTATTCGGGCCCTCCCTCTAGCGCCAATCCTATTGATGGTGTTTTCTGCATAGCAACAACTCAGACAGAATGTAATATCCTATCTCTCTTAAAAGGTAAATCTCTATCAGCAAGCCTCAAAAGATAACCCCAAGGTCTCTAATGTCAGGTCTTGACAATGCATAAACAACTCAGTGATAAAATGTGAAAATGCTGGTAATCACAAAGGGACCTTACTACAAGCAAAATACTAAATCGATTTTATCAGATCTAACAATCTGATGATACTTTAATCCTAGATCTAACCTAATAATCAAAGAAAATAGAAAAAGGTAAGGGTTTCAAAGAGATTTCTAAATCTAATACTACTCCTAAGATTAACAATGAAAGTAACCAACACTCGAAATGGACCAATCCCTCAAAACTGATCTCTACTTGACCCAGATAAATCTGCAATCTTACAGAAAACAGTGCAATCTTCTGAGGTGTTAATATTTTCAAATCATAAACATTCATTCAACAACCCTATTGCAGTTGAAATGAACAAATCCTCACAATCGAACTAAGCACATTGAATATGAAGTCCAGGCTAACTTTGCAAAGCAACTAACAATTAGTTGGTTGCGAAAAGTATGGAGTGAAGGATTGCTGCAACATTCAAGTATCAAATCACAAACATTATTGAATCAAATCTAATCTAAATATTAATCTCCTCAAAGCAATTTTAAAGATGGAATAACAAGAACCATGCAAGACAAAAGAACACAAGTATGGCACCAAATCATAATGTCATTACTTACATTCAAATTATCCACTGTAGCAACAATTCTGGTTTTCTATTACAATATTTTCTTGAGCACAACTACTTGCTAACTTGCTTTACTCACGTCTAACTATTCTGCTCTATTCTACTTCTATCTTCTATATCTTTTCTCTATTTCTAACTATCTAACCCCCTACAAACGAGGTGAAATGCAAAATATATAGAATCCCCCAGAAAACCCATTGGCTAAGCAAGAGCTTGCAACATTAACTGGGCACCAATGACCAACCAAGAGAAAGTAAAAATGGAACGAAGGAATGCATTAAATGTGTGAACTACACCCAGGTCAGCCCGGGATTCCCAATGTAGCTCAAACCATTGTAGGGTGTGATAATGGGGAAGCACAAATCTTGGAGTAGTTGGGCATTAATTTCCCTCCCCTTTGTCTCTATTCTGATCTGACCCTTCATGAACTTTCAGGAACGTCCCATACAAGTTAGCTAGTGGTGGCAACAACAAAACCCTAAGTTGATTCTCAATGGACACAATCTATTCTCTTGACCATTTGACCGACCTATCCCAATCCACCCTATACATTAGGTATTTGTCAATAACTACAAGGTAGGTGGCTACATCATCCAACTAGTGCTCAGAGACAGAACCATCATTAAGTGGTGCATAGACATCATGCCACCAATTTCTCAACTCTTCTAGATTCAAATATTTGGGTGCAATCTTCCTTCTTCCCATCATAATTTTGAAGAAGGAAATGGAGCCATTATATACACCACCTAGGGTATCATCAATCTGCATTCTTTGTTTATAAATATTCTTCAACACCTTCTACCTAATCTGTAGCACCTCATACCACTCCCATGGTTTGGAAGCTCTGGAGGAAGGAAGAATTCCATCACTTACCAACCTATCCCAGGTGTACTCCATGATAATTCTTGATTTCTGCATAAGGAGATCTGTGTCCTCCTTATCTTGTGCCAAAACTGCCTTCAACCAATCAGTTACCATTATAGCATCCTTCCTAGTTGATAGAATCTCTTCAATAGCTTCATCACCCTTTATTTGCACCCCTTTCAGCCAATTTGTGGTGGCAACGGTAGAAGCTTTCATCTTTTCTAGCTTGGTGATGGTCTCTTGAGGTAGAGGATTCGCCACAGAGATCGAAGGGTTAATGGTCTGCAGGGGATTCATTAATTCCTCCAAGCATTTCCTGAGATTTTCATTTTCTTTCTTCAACTCATGCTTGGTCCTTATTTCCTTTCTTAGCCTTCCCACGATGACTACACTAGAACCCTCATAATCTTCAATATCATGCTCGACTGATGTATACCCTAGATTGAAAGTTTGAATATTGTAATCCTTTCCAACCACATCATCTCTATTTTTATTAGGAGCAGGGGTGGCAATGTGAACAACTCTATCATGAGCTTCATCCCTTTCAATCCTCAAGATCGCCCTAGCCTTCTTCTTACCTTTATCTTTTCCGATTTTCGCTAGTAGTGCATCCCAATTTGGTGGGCTATCTTCCAAAACAATTTGTTTTCTCTTTATTTCTTTGTCTAGCCAACTAGGGACAGTGGATTCCAATTGTACCTCACTTTGTTTCTCCTCTTGTTGATCTTTAGGTGTTTCCTCACCCACCTCCTATTTGTCAAAAGTCCCATCTATCTTGCTTTCCTTCTCCTTGGCATGCTTTTCTTCTTGTTCAAGTGAGGGAATCTTCACTGTTTCCTCTTCTCGTGGAGGGACTTCTTCAGTTTTGACAGGGGAATTTGCATATGCAACCATAGGGGACAACATTATTTTTTCAATTTTTGCCTCTGCACTATGGGGATCACCTTCATGAAACTCCTCCCCCTCAATATCCAGATGATCCTCAAAATCCTCTGACTCACTAGGCTTTCCTTGAGCTCCATGAGCGGAAGGAATATCATCATGTTGTTCCTCATGAGAAACCACTGGAAAGAGATCTACCTCAGGCACACTGTCCCTGGGAGAAGGAGTCCTAGGCCTCCTTGTATACACCTTGGCCTTCTCCTCTGAACTTTCAACATTTATCACAGGTGGGGGAACTTATTCCTCCCCAACCTTGGAGCTTGCCTTCTCTAACAATTTTATGATTTTTCTCCTCTTAGGCACTGGTACATCAACCTTAGGACCCTGATGTTCAGTCCCTTTCTGCTCAGATTTCCTAGCCCTTGTCCTCTGCTTAGCCTGTGGCTTTCTCTATTTTTCTGCTTCCTGGGTCTTTGTTCCTTGAACACCTTTAATTTTGATTTTGAATGGGGAATCCAACTTACCCTTTCCCTCAGGATCCTGCTCAGTAGATTCCTCAAAGGTGGAGTGGGGATCCAAATCTCCCATTAGAGCATAGGTGCACTACACACCATTATTTTCCAGCTCCCACAACTTATGCTTTAGCCACATCCTAGTAAATTTGATAACTGGATCCACCAGCTGTTTCAATTCTATCTTTTCCTCCTCTAACCAATCCACATCACCAATTGGTCTATATTTTATGGCCTCATAGGCATGATCCTAGATTAATTTTACATCATCTTCCAATTGATCGAGAACTGCCTTTACATTGTACAACCGAACTGGCTCAACTGGAAGCTGGGAGAATTTCTTCTTCTTGACCTCAAATTCATCAGTGCAGTTGGCCCAGTAGTCCTCCAAATTCACCTTATGGGAGTACTCTTTGCTGGCCTTCTTTTGAGCTTCTCCTGTAATATCAACTCTGGTCCTTTTGGAGTGGAAAGATAGACTAAGGGCACTCAATTCTTCCTCTGAAGCCTAGGCAGAAATAATAGAAGGACAAACCCCTCTAGTGCCAATCCTTAGGGGAAAATCTCCACCATATCCAATATTATGCTTGTCCTTATTGACAATAGCATCAAAGTTATAAATTTATTTGGTTACTTCCAACAAGATAATGTGATCAGTGTTGTACCTTGGAAGTCTGTATGGGGCCCTTTGGCAGCCATCAATCCGAATATAGGAGAAAGTTGGGAACTAGATAAACCATGCCCCATATTTCTTGATGAGTTCCTTAGCCTGGTTTGAAATCCTAACATGCTCTGCTTCCTGAAGCATTCTGGTGATATACATGGTAAATGCATCATTTTCCCTCCTATAGTTTGAACCTCCCAAGTGCAATTGAGGGAAAAATTCATAAATAATATCCTATCCGAAAATTCCCTTTGTATCCAATCCTTTGTAGGGATGGAATCTTGCAAGTGCATAGACCAAATATGAAGTCATTGTGAAAGTCTTGGTCTGCAACACATTGGATAACTGTTCATGGAGTACTCCACTAATGACCCCTGCCCAATGGTAATTAATCTTCTCTTTCTCCATTCTCACAATCATGTGGCACATCCAATTTTCAAATGTACCAGCATTCTTCAATCCAACCACCTGCTGAGAAGAGTGATGGCATCATAGTACTTCTTCTTGAACTTTATTCTGAATAGCTGCTTGGGTAATTTGGAATAGTGTGACTTAGGCTTCTCCAGCCAAGAATTGATAATTTGTGAATTCATAGTCTGCTCGTCATAGAACTCTTGAGCTACCATCATACTGAATGCCACCACATGAGACCTGTCTAGCATATCAAATGTTTGGGCAATGGAGACAGGGTTGAGATTTGCCACAACCCTCCCTTGAGGACCAATTATTCTCTGTGTATCCTAATCATAGTGCCTAGCACACTCAAGGACCAGCTCATAACATTGCACCGCAGAAGGGAAACTAGCTACATGGGATAAGTGTGATTCCACCATCCTTCTAGCCACCACAGGAGAATCCTTAGCCACCATTATTTCCTTGAATTCTTCATAATCCCATGATCTGACATTGGTATTAGTCACCTCTGACCAAAATAAAGTGATCTTGCTCTCAAGGATCCTGCTCTTAATGTCCATTTTAATCCTCTATGCATCAGACATTGAGGACCCAGCTGCTACCTTGCTAGATTCAGCCTGCACTCAACATGAAATCATTATAAGAACCAGAGGAAAGAGGATGTTAATTCATCAAAACACCGTTAAAATGAACTTTATACAATCAAGGTGTTATTAAATTTCATATAAAATGACCACAACAAATTTCAAGTTTCAAGACCATCTGCGGAATCTGAGCCAGAGAGGAATTTTGAGAAATTCTAGGCCAGACAGATTCTAGTGGAATAATCAATAAAACACCCATTTAACCATTAAATCTAATCATTTTTCATTAATAAACCATATGGGAGATCATAAGATAGCATGAAATACTCATTAAATGCATCACAAATCATAAACAAATCCAATTATCTGACATTCCTTAATATTTCATCAGATTTTAGGAAAATCTATGAGGGACAGATTTCCACGAAGAACGAGCCAGAGTGCAGTCTTTGGAGAATCAGAGAGACACCAGATTTCAAAGAAATCTGGACACAACGGAAATCTATGAATAAGTCAACACTACAAACCAATGCATATTTCAGGAACGAAGGTTTCAGCAAGAATCAGTCATCTCATTGAGTAGTCTTGGCGACTTCTGGGAGATCACACCGAAGGATGTCATCAGAAGAGGTTTTGTCAAGACTTGGTGGTTTCGGTGTAATGTCTCGCCGACTGGGATATATAAAATATATCAATATGAAAAAAGGGTAGTCAGGGTAAGGTCCTGGTGAATCTTTTGTGTCTTACCGACTTTTGGGTTCCAAGCAAACACTTCGGCCAAACTAAAGTGTTTTGGTATGAAGTCTCAGTGAAGTTGCGATGTCTCGGTGATAGATTTTTTTTTTTTGAATTCAGCCAGATGTCTTGCCGACCGCGTAATGTTTCACAGACAGAAGATCTGAGCCCGCCAAGAAAGGAAGGCCTCGCTAGGAAGTCCTGGCGACCACTGGTAGTCTTGCCGAAAGTGAAGGTGTTGGCAAGAGTTGTGAGCTCACCGAAAGGTCCCAGCAAAGGATGGATGTCTCACCGAAAGGAATGAATATCGATATAACTAATGGAGCCTGCCATGACCTCTTGCCAACTAGGGCTTGTCTTGCCGATGGTGTATAGGAAATATATGTCAATGAGAGACCTTCTTTCGGGGTGAGGTTTCGGGAATCAAATATGAACTTAGGAAGGCTTCTTGGCAAAAAACAAGGTGATCGATATGGCATCTCCCCGACTTCAAAGGGTCATAGAGAAGAAAATTCGAAGGGGACGGATAGCTACGATTTTACGCAAACACCAAATCGATCATGAATTTCAAAATGTTTAACTCAAGGAAAATCAAGGATGGACCTTTCATAGATTTTCTTCACATTCTCGGTCAAATTTAAGACGAAATAACTTGACATGGCACTACCCTAGGTTTGAAACCCTATTCATCCACCATTAGCACATAGGAAAGCTTAGAATTCAATTGTTTCAACTGCTAAGTCCTCACTAGGGTTTACTAATTACTCTTAGGAAAGATTCATCAATCAGAGATAGGCAAATGAGCTCAAGACTCACCTAGGAGATGACAAATGACACAATACTGAACAACCCTAGCATGAAATGATCAAATACGTAGGAATTCAAAGCCCACAAGCTCTCATAACATCAACATGCCATTCATAATTCTCAATCAAAAGTAGGGAAATAAGAACATACCATTATAACATGGAAATCGGTCTTAGAAGCAACAAATGCGAAGCCGAATGGCATCCACAAAGAACAGATGCAGGAATGCACAAGAAATCACCACCAAATCGATCAATTGAAACCCGAACACCCCAAAATGAAGTCAATCAATCGCAGGAAAGCACAACTCAGCTCAAACAATAGCAACAATAAGTATGATGGCACAAAATATCCTAGAAACCAAGTTAAATATATCCTTCAGGGCACGCACGAAGCCATTAATGCAATCGATAGGATAGTCAAAAAACTCAGAAAGCTGACGACAGGGTGGAATCTGGGAAAATCTAGCCCACGTGGAAATCCGTGCAGACCAAGAATCCTCGAACCATGGTGCACGGCCAGAATCCAAGCGGGATCCAAGAAAATTTGACCAGGGTGGAAAATCCTGAATCCGAGTCAAAACTCGAACTTCATCCAAAACTTAGGATTTTTAATGAATAACCTGGGGAACACCTAGGCAATCAAAAATAAACTTTTAAGCACATGCCTAAATAAGACAACACCCCAACCAAAGTGAAAGAGGGTCCCTGCCTTTAGCGAGGTGTGTGTGCAAAAACTGCACAACAGGCCCTAAGTTGATAATTCACATACTGTAATCACTACCAGTCACATCATCCTTATGCTTATCAGGAGTAGGAGTAGCAATGTGGATCACTCTATTATTTGCTTCATCTCTCTCAATCTTTGAAATGACCCTAGCCTTATTCTTTGTTTTACCTTTCCCAATTTTGGCCAATAATTCATCCCAATTCGAGAGTGTCATCCACTAGAATCTGTTTACTCTTCAATTCTCTATTCAACCAAGCAAGCATAATGGATCTTGATCAAAAATTACCTTGCTCAACCTCATCCTACTGACCCTCAGAGAAATCCTCATTCATATTTTTCTTATCAGGAGTCTCTTCAGTCCTATCTTCCATGTCACCCTCTGGATTCCTAATCTTTTCTTCATCATGCTCCTTTTCTACATGTTCTAGCAAAGGAGTCTTGATTGTCTCTTCCTCCCTCTCTGGAGGTCTATCTTCCCCATAGTCAATGGGTGAGTCCTCATAAGTCACCAAAGGAGACTGCAATATCTTTTCTATTTCTGCCTCCGCACTATAAAGATCACCTTCTTGGAATCCTTCCTCTCCTTGATTTTGGTGATCCTCTCCATCCTTAGATTCACTTGGTGCATCATGAGGTTCATGAGGAGGGGCATCATCATGTTGTTTTGTGGCAGGGGCAGCTAAGGGAACATCCTTCTTTGGCACACTATCCTTGGGAGAATGAGTTCTTGATCTTCTTGTGTATACATATGTTTTCTCTCCCGAACTCTCCACATTCACTACTGGTGGGCCAGTTTCATCCTTTGCCTTGGAAGATTCCTTCCTCTTTTGAGAAAATCTCACTATTCTTCTTATCTTAGGCACATAAGCACTACCTTTGTCTCTCTCTTCCTCAGGTTCCTCCTTTGTAGATTTCCTTTCCTTTGAAGTATGTTTTATTTTCTTGGCAATAGGTCTCCTTTGCTTCTCTCCTTCTGCTTGAGAATCCTTAATATTTATCTTGAAAAGAGAGCTCACCTTAGCCTTACCCTTAGGGTCTAGCTCAATTGACTCTTCAGAGGTAGAATGAGACTCCAAGTCTCCCATTAGGTCATAGGTGCATTGCACACCTTCACTCTCCAGTTCCCAAATCTTGTACTTAAGCCATAACTCTATGTATTTAATCACTAGGGCCATGACTTGTTCCAATTCTATCTTTTCCTCCTCTAACCAGTCAATTTCACCAACTGATTTATCCTTCATAGCTTCATAATCATGGATTTGAATCACATCCCCATCATCATCTATCTAATCCAGGATGACCTTAACATTGTACAATCTAATCAAATTTACTGGCAACCTAGAGAATTTCTTCTTTCTAATCTCAAACTCATCTTTGTAGTTGGCACAGTAGTCTTCTATGTCATCCTTGTGGCTGTACTCCCTAATGACCCTCTTTTGGGCTTCACCAGTTCTATCAAATATGGAACATTTAGAATGGAAAGATAGTCCCAGAGTGTTCATCTCCTCCTCAGAGAAATGTGTTGTATTTATGGAGGGGAAAGCCTCATTATTACCTATCTTGAGGGGAAAGTCATTGCCAAACCTTGTTTTGTGCTTCTCTTTCTTGACTATGGCATCAAAGTCATATATCTTCCTTGTGACTTCTAGGAGTATGAGGTGGTCAGTAGGATACCTGGGAAGTCTGTAAGGGGCTCTCTGGCAACCTTCTATCCTTATGTAAGAAAATGTGGGGAACTGTATAAACCAACCCCCATACTTCTTGATCAACTCCTTAGCCTTGTCAGATATTCTAACATACTCTGCACCTTGAAGTAGCCTAGTGATGTACATGGTGAATGCATCATTCACCCTCCTATAGTTTGAGCTTCCTAGGTGTAGCTATGGATAGACTTCATATATTACATCCTACCCAAAGGTTTCTTTTGTGCTCAGTCCCTTGTAAGGGTTGAACCTTGCAAGTGCATAAACTAGGTATGAAGTCATGGTGAAGCTCTGTTTCTGCAACACATTGCATAATTGATCATGTATCATGGCACTTATGATGCCTGCCCAATGATAATCAATATTCTTCTCCATCCTCACTATGGCATAGAACATCCAGTTCTAAAAAAGCTCGGCACTCTTCAAACCCATTACCCTGCTGAGGAGTGTGATAACATCATAGTACTCTGGTTTGAATTTTTCCCTAAATAATTGTTTTGGAAACTTTGAGATGTGGCGCTTAGGTTTCTCCAACCAATAATTGACCACTTGTAGAGCCTTGTTTGAATCATCCTTGAAATAGTTCTAGGAAATATTCAAGTCTAGAACCACCACATGATGTCTATTAGGCATGTCAAAGGGTTGTGCCATAGATACATGAGAGAAGTTGGCCAACACCCTGCCTTGAGGTCCAATCACTCTTTGTGTATCTATGTCATAATGTCTAGCACACTCAAGCACCAACTCATAACACTGGACCGTGGGAGGGAACCCAACCACATGAGCCAATCCTGAATCCAATATCCTTCTAGCCAACAGGGGAAGGTTATGTGCTACCATTCTTGCTTTGAATTCCTCATAATCCCATCTGCCTACATTGGTATCACCAAATTCAAACTAGATGGAGGAAAGCTTAGACTCAGGAACCTTACTCTTTATGTCCATCTTTATTCTCTCTACTTCAGAGATGGAGGATCCTTCAACACTTAGATCGCCCATTATCTTGCTGGCCACCACTCTACTTGATTCAGCCTCCATCCAACAAGAAACCACAATAAGTTCTCCTTTATAATTCCCATATCAAGGCTAGCCAACCATAAACAATATAATTATAATCAATCAACCCAAAGCTATGATTAAAATCCCTTAAATTAACATAGGGCATAATTACTAAGAAATATGGGATTTTGAGCCATCTGGGGAAATCAAGCCAGGGAGGAAATATGGGAAAATCACTACTAAGTGGATTTTAACTATAAAACATGGTTATCCAAAAATTAATCATCACAAGATGAAGGAAAAGTATGTAACACCCTTTTAAATTATTCAAATCAAGCATGAGATGCTAAAATCATAACATTGCATTCATTAACTTTCAAATCCTCCATACTGTGAGACTATTTTAGGAAAATATGCTCGAGAAGGAAATCATGAGGTATGTAAAATTATGGCCTTTACACACATCCAAGAAAACAAGGATGCATAGAAGAAATCAGGAAATTCTGAGGGTCCAGGAATTCCACGAAGGCCTCAAAATCCTGAAAACTAGCACATCCCACGATTTCACCTAGAATAATCAATCGATCAAGAATTTGAGGTCCTTGGACTCAAATCTAATTTACTTTGAGTCTCTCATCTGTTGTCCATTAGTTCTCAACATTCCCAGAGGAAAATTGGTGAAGATTGGTGATGCCATAAATTTAACCATCTATTTCTTAAGCTTAAAACCCTAAAATTTTCCATTAACACAGCGTAGTTAGTTTAGATTTAGATTGCTTGTCTTATTAAACATAAAAATGGGTCATTTGAAATAGGCCTAAGTGAGTTTCACCTGCATGGAATTGAAATCACATGTTTAAACTTCGTTCTTGGTCATCAATCAATCAAGCTCGAAAACCCTAAAATCAAATCAAGCTGAAGCAATCATACACATCGAGTCGAGTTCAAAGATGAAGTTGGCATTGTCAAACTAAAAAGATTAACCAAGGGGTACATCTTCTAGACTTCCAAAAATTATGAAAATGTTTGCACAACCCTAGCTTTAAAATGCTCAATTCCAAACATGTAAAATCCAGACTCCACGCATACTCAAGACGCCAAAGAATCATTCACATTAAATAATAAAAAGTAAGGAAATGAATACATACCATTGATGAAGTGAATTCTATTGTATTCAATGAATGGTAGCAAGATTTGATGTCCTAGTGAATAGAAACAACAATGATCATGCCCAAGAAATTCACCACCAAATTCAAGAATCCATAAGTCCAAACGTCAAATGAAGCCAAGCACTCAAGATCAAACCCCTTAGATCAACAAAAAACAAATGACAAAACCTCAATGGCACAAGAATTCCCCAAAATTGACTAAATACATGCTACAAAAATCGTACAATCAAGCATTAATTCCATTGAAAAGACAACACAAACCGAAACCCGGGAATTCGACGAGGCGAAAGAATTTTGGAAAAATTTGGTCAACACAAAATTTCACAAAGGAATATAATCTTCAGATCACAATGTAAGCTCCTCCTCATCGGGTTTTCAAGGAAACTAGAGAATTCCACTGGAGGAGGAAAATCCTGAAATCAAAGGAAAACTCAGAAATAGCTTAAAACTTAAGATTTTCAACAAATAACATAAAGGGATCATCAATGCAAGCAAGATAAACATTCAAGCACATGCTGAAGCAAGCAAATCCTCAAAACCAAAGGGCCAAAGCATCATAAATCAGAGCAAAAAAAAAGGGTGTCCCTACTTTCAGTGGGGCGTGTGTGTGAAAACTGTACAACAAGTATGTTAACATTTTTATATTATGCAAGGTTTGTCCAAATGGCATGCATGTATTCAATTTTTGTGATGTGGTGTTGTGGGATGGAGTTGTTGTGCTAACTGCACCTTGTCCTTGAGATACTACATTTTATGTTTCTCCTATGATAGTAGAAATATCAAAGTCGATGGGGAGTCTAGCTTCATTTTGTGCAAGTGTTAAAAATTATTTATTAGGGTTAGTAGATATGATTTCTTCCAATATTCACAATATCCTAAGATCTTGTGATGTGTCATCTATTTCTTCTTGAGTTAGCTTATGTTCCACATTGTTCAAGGTATAATCATTAAATGATGATGTAGTTTTATATTGTGATATTGGTTGTTCATTTGATGTGGACCCAAAGTGCATCACACTAGTGGGGTTAAAGGTATGGTCAATTGTGGAATCCATTTCTTTTCTTTTTCTTTGAGATCTCATTTCAACCATAATTTTTTTTTTCTTTTTTTTTTGGATTTTTTATGTTTTTTGGATTTTAAATGTTTTTGAATTTTTGGATTTAAATTTTTTTGTATTTTTTCGATTTTAAATGTTTATTTTTTTATTTTTTTTGATTAATGCAATATGAATATGAAATTAAACTATGCTTTTGGGATTTTTGATTTAAAAAAAATTCTTACAAATGAATTGATTTCTAAATTTTGTAACTTTGATTTAAAAAAATTATGATATGTGATAAATTATGAAGGAACAAGGTGATAAAATGAAATACCTAAACCTCAAGAAGGATAACTAATTAAGATGATGGTTTGATAAAATTTGAACCTTAAATAGACTCATGAGTTAAAGTTCCTATTTTTTTATGAGATAATGAGACAATAATGAGGTTTAAGACATTCAAAAGGTAACTATGGATTGATCAAATTTTTTTTTTTTTCTTGGTTTAAAAATACAAAGATGAAAATATAAGATGTGGTATGATGAGCTTAATTTGTTGGAAGTGGAATTACTCTGAGAGGGGGGGTGAATCAGATTAATGTATAAAAACTTTTTCTTTGACTTGAAATGCAGATTTGAACTTTTTGACCTTGAACAAATGAGTGACTTGTATATGCAATGTGAAAACTGAGTTTTGAATGATTGTTTTCCAATGAATTAACCAAACATAACATGAATGCTTAACAACTCATATCAAAGCATGATATACATTGCTCATATAAAGCTGAATGAACAAAATTTTGATGCTTTCTTTTACACAAGACACCAACTCACTTATGGAAGAATTTAACATTCATACAATGAACATGAACAATTGAACATTGATCTTAAAGACAACTTGAAACTGTGATAATGTATCAGAGCATTGCATAAACCATTTTAACATATAACAAAATGAGAACTTAAGCAAGATAAGCACAAACCACACAAAAGAGAAACACATAATTTTGATGAGTGGAAAACCCTCTTGGGGTAGAAAAACCACTCCGAAATTCCTTATAGGCTTAATTCCAAACTGATTACAATGTTTTTCAGAGCACCAACTTAGTAACAATGTGGAGCACCAACTCCAATGACAAACTGAAGCACCCACTTCAAGTTAGGAGTACCAACTCCTTTTTAAAACAAATATCTTTATGAAATTTCAAACTGTTAGGACCTTATAACTACATTAATGTCTGTAGTCACAAAATCACAACATAATACAAGTATGTGAATCTTCAATAATGCCCACTAAAAATGTGTACTGAATGAAACAGTACCAAAGTAATTTCATTGAAATATCAAATCTCTGTAATCAAGATCAGAGATATAAAAATTTTAAACCCTCTTTTCAACCTTCTCAAATATAAATGATATTACTTTAATAACATAACCCTATTCTGCTAAAAAACCCCTTGTTCTCAATAATACAATTTTTTTTGTTAACAGAGAAATGGCTTCTAGACACATTTATACAATGAATATAGAAAAGTTCTTATTTGCAAAAACTTGTATCCAAAGCAACCAGGGTTTGGATAAACTAAAAAATAATGCAGTTAAATCATGCAACCCATAATGGGTTCAAAAGAATAACCAAAGAAACTCGATGAGTAGCCACTGAACTATGAAACCCTTGAGTAAAAACTCGGGTTAAGCAAAACTGAAATTATTTTTCCATAAAATCTTAACCACAAATCAGTTGTGTTTAAAAACAACACAAGATCTTTTCAGATTTGAAAACCAAATACCTATCATGGTGGCCAAAATACATGACCAGCTGGTTGTGTAAACCTCATAACCATCTCACTAAAGTCCTCAATGAAGCTCATCAAACTTCCAGCACACAAATACTTGAAAGAAAAGCTCAAAAACCAGCGACACACTGTAACTGCAAACTCTCCATGGCTACGCTAGTGTTTGTGTTTTCAAAGCAAAATGAAAAAGACATAATGATTTCCCTAACTTGTTTCGAACCAATGACTTTAGAATGCCTTTTCAAATTTTGATAAAACTTGAAGTCCGAGAGGATTTTAATCAAACATCATAATAAATTTTAAACACACACTGTCAAAGCCTTTATCATTGTTGTCAAAACATTGACCATGCAAAACATGAAAGATCTTGACTATTCTAAGATTCCCATGGGCCGATCCAAATAAACAAACACTATGAACATTATGAAATATGGTATGCTCAATGTAAGGTGAAGCCGACAATGTGATAACCGACTTGCATTTTAATCACTTACAAAAGGCCGATGGAAATGAACAATCATTATGACCATTGTGTAACATGGTAAGACCAGCTAGAAGTTAAAATAATGTAAATCATATCATATGTGGAGAACCCGAATACACCAAGTCAAAGCCATGGATGGATTTAACTTAATGCCACTGAATATAGCATATATTTTCTATAAGAAATACAAACCACTCTACTACATTTGATTTCCCCTTGTATATGAATGTTGTCATGTAAACCATCATAGTGCAAATGTTAAAGTATTGCCTTTGTGAAGGATACTCAAAGAATCATGCACCAATATAACCTGTAGATGCCATTCTATATTCCCATTACTAACATCTGTGAATGCCAAAGTGAACAATTATATTGCCAATGACATAATCTCAAAATCTTTTTTTTTGCAGATAAACACATATCACTAAACCAACAACTGAATATATAAGCATGAAAAAATATGAGTCCTTATCAAAGTAAGTACAATGCCACAATGTATTAAAGTAGAACTAGTGATATAGGTATATTGAAATGATATCACCTGAAACAACCTTCAACCCTTCATCTGTATATACCTTAGCAATGCTTATGTAATCACTAAAGTCTGCCATGCCAAAAAACCTGTATGAAAGAAAAAATCCATTGAACAAATATATATCCTCTACACATGAATCCAACATGACTAGTACCACAAAAAAAACTAAAAACAAACCATCCAAGTACTAAAACATCAATAGCCAAATGCACCAATTAATATGCTAATGCCAACCATAATGAATATGCCAATGCCAAACCAAGAACCAATCAGTTTGACATCAAGGAAAAATAGCACAAAAGAGAAGTTAGCATAATATAGGGATGCAATTTAAGCTAGGTAAAGTAGGAAAATTTTGAAAATGTAAGACTAAAATAGGAAGAGACTTTGACCTTTTTTTCAAGTTATTGTGTAAAATTAGGTCTAAGTTATGTACTTTCAAAGATAAAACCTAATTTGTCTATGTAAATAGATGCATCAGGGAAAAAAATATAGTAAAAAATAGACATTGATGTGGTTTAGGAAACATCAATTATGTCACAACACAGTCACATATGTGTGAGATAATCATCAATTACGTGATAGTAATAATTGTGGTGCATATTTTGGACAAATACGGTGTTCTAACTTTTCTAGGTTGTCTGAACAGATGTGTTATAGAAACAAACATTTGCAGTACAAAAATTAGATACTATACAAAAAGGATAGATGCATCACACTGGTTCTACAAATGTGTTTCATAATATAGATGTAGTGTAGGGGTTAATAGATGTGGTGCTCTAGCTTTTTTCCTAAAAAAAAAATTCTAAGTAAATTTTCATGTATGATTTTTTCAAATTTTGAAAAAAGAAACTCATTAAAAACTAAATACAAAAACAAATATGACTCTTTGACCCATGGTAAAAAGGTTTAAGGCCTAAAGGCCAATGGTGTCACTGGTAAAGAAAAAACTGAAGACATTTGAAAACAAGAAGAACTTAGTTGATCAAATAGGAGTGTAAACTTTTTGTAGGCCCACATCACAGTTAAGTGATAAATACTCCACAAGATCATATAGAAACACCTTTCTTTATGAAAGTGGGTAGCTAGACATCTAGTGGGTTATGCCCAATACAACATATGCTCACCTTCTTTCTCTCCCTGAGAGGCTATAAATAGTCAACCCAAATATTTCTATCTCTACTTAAGGGAGGACATGGTGAGTACATTCACACATGATATTGTACACTGCAATATAAACAAGGTATTTAGTAGGGGTCTACTATGAACAAAAATATCATTTGTAATAGCCTGAGATTGGAGAGGTCTCCTCCTCTCTCATCACCAAAGAAAGTCTTGATGGACAGAGGATCTTGAGGCTCGACTCCAAACAATGATATATTTCCTTGACGTGTAGCTTTCGCTTTCCCCCTTTATATAGCCCACTAGGAAAAATGCATGAGATCAAAACCTGGGGTGATGAGGCCCCCAAGAAAGTCTTGCTACTTCAAATAAATGGTTATAGTGCTTATTTTGATCCCCAATATTATTCTTAGATGTCATGAGGGGAAAGAATAAACAAAACACCACACCTCAAGTAAACAACATATGCAAACCAATGATATTTTTGATTCTGAAGGTCCCACAAGGCATGAGGGAAGAGCATGTGTGACACTAGTCTACCAAACATGAAATATAATCATCCTTTTAAAGCCCAAATACAAGTTGTTTACCCTAGAAAAATAAAGATACAAAGTTTATATTTTAGTCTTTGATAAGAGGACCTGTATCAAAACTCATTAGTAACTTCAAAGTGTCTTTGTCAAGTGAGATGCAATAAAAAGGATTAGTAGTTTCAAAGTAGACATTTTCCCAACAATTACCACAAATCTACAGATAGATACTAGTAACCCAAAGACCTAATTTATCTAAATCAGATTGAAAATAAAAAATAGAATTTGAAAAATTTATACCTTCAAATAAATGTGTCAAAGCAAATGATTACGGTGTAAAAATAGGATAGTTGCATAATAGGAAGTAGACAATTGCAGTGTAGGAAATAGATGATTGTGGCTTAGAAAATCAATTGCATCACAAAACCTGCAAACACACAAATCAACAAAAATATGAAAAATAGACAACCCAAAAAATATAATTGCAATGTTAAGGTTTCAAATAAAAAGTTTCTAGTCTTGTGTAATGAGTAAAAACAATAATTGTTAGCAAAAAATGAAAAAAATTAAAACAAAATTAGTTGTGTTGCAAAAAACTATACAAGTATCACTCTAATATAGATGCATCACAATAAAGCAACAAATACGGTGTAGTTTTACAAAGTGTAGTGCTCTATACTCACAAATGTGTTGCAAAGCCTATAGTTGAATTTTTTTCTAAATTTTCACAAAATATTGTTAGTTTCACATCGAGTTCACCACTTGGATGACTAGAAATCAAGATTAAACAACATGAATCAATAACATAAAACACTAAACTTGATGGAGTAGGAAAAATCACCCTCTTAAGAGGGGATACTATCTCAATCCCACTATCAAATCCTCTCTCAAAAACCATTCAACAAATAACAAAAATTTTAATGCAAAGCAACAACTATGAAGCAATATCTATTAATTCAAACTTGCACAAATGACACAAAAACATTCATTTATCTAATTATATCAGATATTAAATTCAATAGGACTGATATACAATAGTAAAAATAAATCATAATCAAGTTTTAAACATGAAACTACTAAGCAAGCATAGTTACAATTTCTCTCCCTTCACTGCAAGATTCAAACAACAAAAATCTGCACTTGCAATCTTCAATATGTGGATGAATCCACCTTCAACCATGGAATTAATCTTCCATTTTTTTTGTCTCAACACTCTCCCAGACCTACAAAATCATGGCTTCTACCTTCTTTCTTAAAAAATCCATTCTTGGGAAGCATTGACTTCAATGTGGCAGCAACAACTCCCAAAAATTACCAAAATAAAGTATATAAATTAGCTCCTTCACATGTTTCCTATAACTCCCAATTTGCTATGCTTGGAAAATATGCTTTCAAAAATGTATTTAAAATTATTAAATTTTGAAAAAGAATATTTTGTAACCTCCATCCATGATTGGCCAAGAAAAACAGCCACTTGCTCACAAATAGGAGCCCCAAAATAGAAAAATCCAAACCACTTGCTCTTGGACATCTGAATTCTTCATGAAAAAGTTTGGGAACATTAAATCAGCTGTCACAACTTGTAACTCCACAAATCCCATGCCGAAGAAGGCATATTTGAAGATTTTTCCTTGAAAAAGCAACAAAATAAGCCCAAATCACCATAAAACTACAACATAACAACTTGGAAAAATATTTATCAAATATTTCAGGCCTTATTACAAATATTTATTCACCTAAAATATGCAAAGACCAAACTAAAGAAAAAAATTAAAATTAAATATTTTTGGTTGATGCAAGATTGTCAGTCAACCATGGATGCTCCTACATCAGACACCCAAGGTAGAAAATTTTGTGTGAGCTTGGTCTTACAAAACAAAGTTGAATGGTAGAACCATTCTTTTAGGTTGTAAACAACCCTCAACAAACTCCATTATTGAAACTAGTACCAATGATTTTTTCTTCTTTCTCCTCTTCTAGCACCTAGTCAGAACAAGTATCCTTTTCCTCTAACAATTCTTCTTTGCATTCAACATCTTCAATGTGGAATCAAATCCATCATAAACCAACCACCTCCACCAAATACAACTTACAATATCTTCCAATCTTGTGGTATTCAACCCACCATATTCTGATCACCTCCTCCTAAGTGCACCTACACTAAACAAGTTGCAATACCAAACAAATCTTCTTCCTTCCATACTTCACTAGAAATATTTAACTGAACCATCTCATTTGAATTCACTAAATCATCCACCTTATTATGACAATAATTAAAAAGAAAAGGTTTTTCCTCCTCACTACTTGCTGCAATATCATTCTCAACCTCATCAAAGAATTCATCAAAATCTGGTTTCACCTCATTACCTTTTGCTACAATCTTCACTCCACCTTCTGTCAACAATTTCCATTCCTTTTCTACCACTGAAATATTTTCATCTACACAGGATCCACTCTCATTTTCATCATAAAAATGAAACATATTATGCATTACCTCTTTCTCTTGAACCTTTTCTTCACCACTGCCCACTGCCATATCTTCTTCACTTTCACTCTTAGCTACACTTTCATTTTCCATTCATTTCAAGTCCTCCAAAGGACACTCATCATCCTTAATCATTGTTGCACTTTCCTCTTCTTTTCCCTCTTTATCCTTTTGAACAAAGATTTCCACATTTTCCTTTTCCTCCTTCTTCTCTGCACACAAAGTTTCACTTGCAAACATATCAGTTCCAAAAGAACAATAAATTTTAGTCATTCCCATTTTATTTTCCTTTCTATCCTTATTATTTGCTACAACTTATTTTGCCACTTCCTCTTTCCTATCCTACAAAGGATTCAAAACATATTCTTCCCCATCCTTTATGATTCTATACGTATTCTTCCTACCATCATGTAGAGCTCTTTGATCATACAACCATGGTCTACCCAACAAAACATGGCATATATCCATAGGTACTATATCACATACAATCACATCCTTATATCTACGAATTTGAAAACCAACCACACATTGCTTACTTACCCATTTGGCAATCTCCTTGCAACCAAGAAATGTAGTATGGGCTAGGATGCTTGATTCTTTTCAATTTCATCTTATCTACTATCTCTTCAAATACAATATTATTGGTGCTATCCCTATCCACAATTAATTTGCAACATTTCCCACTCACATTACACCTTGCTCGGAATAGATTACTCCTCTGGATGGGATCTTAATTATCTATTTGTGCCTTTAGAAATTCTTTCTTCATCATGAAACATTCTCCTAGCTTCCAAGACAAATTTTCAAACACTTTTCCACACTCTCTTTGCTCTCTACCTACAAGTCTTGGTGTAAACTACCTCACATTGACGCTTCTTCCTGCACACTGAGGAACAACCATTTCTAATATCGTTGATGGAGTAGGAAAACTCAACATCTCAAGAGGGGATACTCTCTCAATCCCACTATCAAATCCTCTGAAAAACTATTCAACAAATAACAAAGATTTTAATGCAAAGCAACAACTATGAAGCAATTTCCATTAATTCAAACTTGCACAAATGACACACAAAAATCCATATATCTGATTATATCAAATATTACATTCAATAGGACTAATATAACGGTAAAATAAATCATAATCATATTTTAAACATGAAACTACTAAGAAAACATAGTTACAATTTCTATCCCTTCACTACAAACTTCAAACAACAAATGTTTGCATTTGCAATCTTCAATATGTGGATAAATCCACCTTCAACCATGGAATTAATCTTCCATTTTTTGTCTCAACACTCTCTCAGACCTGAAAAATCATGGATTCTACCTTCTTTCTTCAAAAATCCATTCTTGGGAAGCACCAACTTCAATCTAGCAGCATCAACTCCTGAAAATGACCAAAATAAAGTATATAAATTAACTCTTTCACACCTTTCATGTAACTCACAATTTGATATTCTTGGAAAGTATTAAATATGCTTTAAAAAATGTATTTAAAATTATTAAATTCTAAAAAAAGCATCTTTTGTAACCTCCATCCATGATTGGCCAAGAAAAGTAGCCACTTCCTCACAAATAGGAGCCTGAAATGGGAAAATCCAAGCCACTTGCTCTTGGGCATTCAAATTCTTCATGCAAAAGTTTAGCAATGTTAAATTAGCTGTCACAACTTGTAACTCCACAAATCCCATGCCCAAGAAGGAATATTTGAAGATTTTTCCTTGAAAAATCTTCAAAATAAGCCCAAATCACCATAAAACTGCAACATAACAACTTGGAAAAATATTTATCAAATATTTTAGGCCTTATTACAAATATTTATTCACCTAAAATATGAAAAGACCAAACTAAAGAAAAATAATAGAATTAAATATTTTTGGTTGATGCAAGATTGTCAATCAACCATGGATGCTCCTGCATCAAAATTGTATAATTCAATCAATCCAAGTCTAATATATCAATGAACCACAATATAACATAGAAATCAATAATATCAAAGCAATATACCTTCCTTCCTATGTCAACATTGAATTATCTCCATTTTTCCTTTGCTCTCAAAAATCATGTTTGCACCATTATGCTTAAGCTCAAATGAATTTGAATATGACAATGATAGAAAAATATTGATGATTCATGGTTAGCCTTCAAATGAAAATGAATGTTGATTTTATAGAAAAGGATGTTTTGAATGGATGATCATGATTGGAAAGAAGAATTGAAGAGATTGATGGTGGAGAATCAATGAGAGGAATTGATTGATGAGTTAACTGACTGCAACTGATTGCATTATTTTAGTTAACTATTTGTATGAATTAGTTAAGGTAATTGATTGCTTCATTAACTCACACTGAGTATGAGTGAATTGATTTGATTGATCAATAGACTAAAATTGATTAGTCAATGGACTAAGAGAAAGTCTCCATCAAGAACGAGGTGGAAATGCATGAGATTTTTAATAATTAATTAAATGAATTAATTATTAGAGGAATGTGCAAGTGGATTAAATAAATAAAATAATTAATTGCATTTGGTTAGTGAATAATATTGAGGAATTTAAGAATAATTAAATGATTAAAATAATAATTAATTTAGAAAGGGATAATAGATGATTAATCTAATAAATGTTAATTTATTTAATTAATCAAGGAAGAATAATATTAAAGTGAATTAACTAAATAATATAATTTATCATTTAATTAATATTAGAATATGAAATTAGATAATAACTAAATAATTGATAATTATTTAATCATATGAAATGGAAGATAAATAGTGTAAAAGTGTTGCTCGCAAGCTAAGACAATTTCAGGTATCTACAATTATCTTATGGCACTCATCATTATGCTATTATTCTATGTTATGGTTATAGACTATGATTAACATTGATATGATGTTATATTACTAGTCTATTATTATAGATGACAACTTGGTTAATTGATGAGTATGGGCTTGTTTGCATCTTTTAGATTTGAATTTTACTACTTGTGTTATTTTTTGCAATGGATTGCTTTTAGAATGAAATTTCTTTTCTAATAATGAATCTCAATATATTTGATTAAATGTTATGTATTACTATATTTTAGATGATTGATTAAAAATTTGTAATTAATTTTGATGTATGTTTTTTTTTTTTAGACTGCAGTAAAGCTCAAGATCTAGACAATATCAAATTTGTTACAATAAAAATTTATTGAAAAAAATTGTCATATGGAATCTTCATAACAAAACAAAAAAAATCTTTATCTACTTCGAGAAACCCTCATGCAAGCTCAAAACCAATAGAACCATGTAGGTGAAGAGGACGACTCAAATCTAAAAATTGATTCAACTTGACACTCTCTAAATCCTTCATACTTGCAACAAACTATAAGCAACATATATACACACATAAACATATGAAATAACAAAATAATAAAAAATTCTATGTGCAACAAACAAACAAAAGAACAAATATGAGATAGCACACCCACACGAACCTTGGAGGAATTTCTCCATCCTCACCCTTTAACTCCTACCCTACAAACTTAATAACAAGCTATAACAAGGAAAATAGTAAAGACAAAATGAATGGGCTAGGGCATAAAGATGTGTTTTATATGCTTTTTTATGTGAGATTTAAATTAATTAATTATTTTTACTGTATAACTCTAGCTCCTTGAAAATAACTGACCATTCCATTATTTATGGCATAAATCAAGTCACATAATTTTTAATTATTTTAAATTATATGTGTCAAGTTATAAGTTTAATTACACCATTTATATTAAGTTATTAAATTAGCAAGAAGTTTTTGTTTAATTAAATAATAATAAAATAGTGAAAAATGATATAGTAAGTGTGAAGGGAAATATTATTTAATTATCTTTATTATTTATTTTTCCTTGAATTGAATTAATGTGGAAAGCTATAACCCTTAATCTCTAGTATTATAGCATTGTAAATAAAGCAAAAAAAATTAGTTCCACATTGTTTATGTCTATTTGTACATGCGTGTATGAGTGGGTATGACACCAAGAAAATATAACCACTTCCAATACAAATCATAATCACTCTTTATGGTGTGCATGACCTACTGATAAATTTATAAAATAATCATCACATAATAACCATAAATAATTTAATACCAAGAATTGATAGCAAACCTCACCATAAATAATAATTTAATAATCAATAATTTTGATTAAATAAATATAAATATTAAAAAGATAAGAAATTGCCAAATAATACGATCCTATAACTCATTTATAAAAAAAAACTTCAAAATTCACAACCCATGACTAATTTGAATTAACAAATAATTAAAAAAATTGTTTGATTAAAAATCCCCAATTTACCTACAACTATTTTTTTACATGATTTATAACTATTAAACAATATTTAAAAATAACACAATTACCAAGATTTTTAATAATGAAACAATACCACTTTCTAGTATTTTCAAACCATAGTCATCATCTTCATTCCCTTCTACACTTATCCATAAATTTTCTCTATTATAAATGCAATGACCTAATATAAACAATAGCAAGATGACTAGTTCATTTTAACATGCAACCAAGAAAAAACTAGAGTGAAAATTAGAAATGAAAGCTATTGTACTCAATTTTTGCACCACTCCTTTTTGTCAAAATTTAAAACAAATTCATATTTAAAACAACCCCAAGTTCAAATTCTTTGAAATAATCATTGGTGGGTCCAACTCTTTGCTTGTTTATGAAGTATTTTATCTTTCTTTGACTTGCATGATTAGGTATTATGAATGAGCACTATCTAGTATGATTACATAAAAAATTGCCTTGGAAAAATTTACATACACTGGATTGCAATAATCACTCAAATGTCGAGGAATCTCTAAAATCATTGACAACACTATAAAAACAAATTCTAATACTTGTGGAATGTCTGAAATAAGAAATTGTTTAAAAAACAACCATTTTTCATACCTATATCATTGTCACCAATGATGAGATCGGTAAACTTTGTTAATGGCTTTTTAATGCCTTTGGTTGCTGATATTTTGGTCTTTCACTTGATTACATTTTTTTTTCAAGGTTTCCATTTTCAATGCAAATAAGAATACATTTGAAGTGAAATTCTAATAAATATTGTTTATTTTCTTGGTGTAATAATTTTTTTTCTTGGTTCAAATCTCTTTTCAAGTGAACCTTGTTTGAAAGTGAATAAAGAGACTAAAGATTGTGGTCTAAAATTTATTTTCTATCATTTGAATAAAAAGATTCACATTGTTAAGTGATACAATTTAGTTTCATTATTAAGTATTTATAGAAAAATATTTTGATAAAGTTACTTATATTCTTCTCATGACTTAGTTAATTTGTTCAAGTGGATTTTGGTTGATAGTCATCTAAAGAATAATGGATATTATTGAAACTTATTTTTCTATTATTTATAATAATTAACTAATATTGGGTTCCTATATTGAATGAGATAAAATTCTTGATAAATTGTCTTATTGAAGGTGCAATTCCTTCTCATTTTAATAGTTGTTTTTTATTAGAGGTAAAATACGGGTTTTGAAGGGGCCTAAAACACTTTACATCAAAAAGAAGCTAAAAATTAAGAAAACAACACTAAGCAAAAAACAACCCAACAATAGTGACCCATCAACAAAAAGTTAGCCAAAAAGGAAGACCCCAACCATCAACACTACATGTTAATCAGAATATTTTCCACCTCCACTTCGCTTGCTGCAAGCTTCTGAGCATAATCCAAAACATCAAATATTTCCTTACTAGAAGCCCGAACCTGAGCTTTAGTCTTGTTCCTAGTCCTAGCACCAGGTCCATCCATATTCACCTCAGTAACCAAAACAATATTTTTCTCCCCACCCTTCCCAGCATCACCCTTCTCCCCCATTAGCTTACCACCAGCACCGATCTTTTTTCAGCATGAGCACTATCATTACGCTTCTTGGCACTAACCACAAGAGAGATCACATCAGTAGAATCAAATTTACCAACAGATTTAGAAACCTTCCCACCTCTCCTCATCATATCCCAAATTTTCTCCATTTTATCCTCAAGGGTGAGGATTCTACCTTCAATATTTTGTTTCACCTTAAAAGTTTCCTCTACCATAGTGTCTTCCATAGTGTTTAAGGAATCAAACAATTCATCTATCTAGTTTTGGATAGAGGACTCCTCAGCCTTACCACACCCCTAACTTTGACATTAGTTTTATTAATATCATGAAAAAACCATTTAAACAATTTTAAAAAAAAAATGGAACCCTCATAAGCAGTTCCCAACACATTAGACATATCCTCTCTATCAATATTAAAAACCCCCTTCCCTAAAGCATCTTCCTTCTCAGAGGAACTAACCTTATCTTGATCAACAAAGATTTCCTTACCTTTCCCAAAAGCAACCGAAGTCTTGATTTTTTGGATGGAGCTCACAATCTCCTCTGCCACTGCCTTTCTCTTCTTTAGCCTCTCCAATTCCACATCCTAGGTTTCCACAACAACATCAACAACCCTAGACTTACATTTTTGTTGCATATCTGACTTAAAACTTTGGGAATCATTAGCAATGAGGCCACCCACAGTAGTGAGGGGAAAGTCCCTCTCCAATATTTGACTCATAGTCCTCATAACCCATTTCTTCCTGCTTCCCTCCTCTAACTCTTTCTTTTGCTTGGTAATAGGGGGTAGCGAGGAAGCATCACCATACAAATCAATCTTCTCCTTCACACCCCTACTCAAAAAATCAACAACCACCTCATCACTACAAGTCACATAACCATCACTAGCACAAGACTCCCCTTTTTTCATCTTTCCCATAGTAGGGGATTGGGGACCCACCTCCATAGAAGCAAGTGAATCAGGAAAAAATTCCACATCCCCCTCCAAATCCAACTCTTTTTCCAAAATCAGTTTCCTTTTCATCGCTTTTTTGTTGGCCAATTCCTCTTCAGAAGTAGTCTCATACTCCTCTTTAGGCTTAGACTATTTACCCTTTGAGGTAACAATTGGCTTAGCCACCTCAAAGGTCTTCACATAATCAGAGATAAGAAGGATTATCCCCACATGCAAAACAAGATTTTTAGGGTTTTTCTTATGCAATACATGTTATTGATAGAGAATGATGAGATAATATTCATTGCAAATTTTTATACTTTTATCATTATTTTGGCTGGAAAAAAGTTACATTTCAATGTTTTATGTTTCACTAATAACTTTTATTATAAAATATTTTTTTCATAATGAGAACATGGTCAATTATATTGGTTCAAATGTTTACTTCTAGTGGTTTTTTTTCAACATGTATAATTGAAGCTATTATAATAATTTTTGTAGGAATGGATCTTAGGGAGGATGGAATAGTCAGGAAAATTTTGGCAATGATATCTTTTCTAGAGGTAACCATGGAGTTCAAAGATGCATTGGCATGCTTCAAGGTGGTAGGTCTTTCCATGATTTTGGTAGGCAAGTTGATCGTAGGAATACTTGAATATCTATTCATGTGGAAGCTTGAAGCCCTCAACTATGGTTTATTCTTTCCCTTTCCAAACTAGAAAATTTAATCAACCCATTATTAACCAACAAAAACATTAGTTTTCTTTTAATTTTAATCACAATCCCAACTCTTCTGAAACCCTATTGTAAAATTCAAATTTCTCACTTAGTATATTGTTCTAATAAATAAATTCACTCTCATTCTCATGATTTACGTTTTTCCCAAGATGCTCTTTATGGTCCTCCAAAATTTAATCAAACATTCAATTTGCTCCTAAGTAATGAAAATATTGGCCATCTTGCCCCTCTTCCACTTGCATGTTATTTTTTCCATCCAACCACTTCATGAGTAGCTCCTTCCACATATAAGAATTCTAGATCCTTTTCTACCCTACCTTTGGTAACTAAAGTTCTTAAGAAAGTAAAATTGGAAGTGTAAGATAAAATTAGGGTTTTTACTTACATTGAATTAGCTCAATCTTCATATGAATATACATAATGTATTACAAGAACTAGTACTTCATTGTTGGTTTTGACTCAAGAGGATGAGTAGGACTATAGTTTAAATATAATTATATCCTTTCTATTTTCTAATGAATGATATAGATTTTATGGTTGAAACTATTAGTATTTTAGATACTCTATATATATAGTAGGCTCATTTTGGATAATATTTTGGCTAGTGATATATTATACTTTCATGACTCTTCAATTCTCATATGAAATTTGGTTTGATTAAGTGATATAGTATGATAAAAATAAAATTTGGATATATTTGCATGAGTGGTTGTTTTTGACAAGGTAACCAAGGCTTTTAAAGGGCCCAAAACCTTGTACAAAGAAAATAAATAGAACACAACCAAGCACCAAAGTATCAAACTTTTGCAATGAAACAAAACAATAGAAGCAAGTTTTGAAGTGCATCTAAAACCCTCACAAAAAGTAGAGAAATTTTGGAAACACTGCAACACAATAGAAAACTATCAACCAACACCTAGCCACCAAAGAGGGGTCACACCCAAAGAAGAGCCACATCAATCAAGGAGGTTTGAAATTATGTCCAAACAAAGAGCTCATAGGGGGAGCTTGATCTAAATGGGTCATTCTAATAATCTTGGACGAATCAATCTCATTCATACTAACAAGAAAAAAATTATCCTTGAGGGGGATTCCCCTTAGGACATCAACATGATCTTCCACGTCCAACTCCCTAGCCAAGGGGTTCACCAAGTCCAACTTTTCAGTGGGAAAAATAGTAGAGGAGCCTGAAGCCTTCCCAATAGAACAAGTCTTCATAGGATTGAAGTCCTGGAAAGAGCAGGAAAAGTGAACAACTCTAAGGCAATGATAGCACAATGAAGAGGAAGAATCAAAGAGAATACTCTCTTCCCAAACACCTAGCTTGGAACAAATCTTAATTTTATTTGGTAGAAGCTTACCAATTTCAACCAAAACACAAAATCTTGCATAAACTAAGTGTTTCATGTCTTTTGTGATCCTATCCATGACTAAGAAAGAAAAAAAACTATTACTAATACCTTGAAAGACCTCTTAATCCCAAAATTACAAAGGAAGTGTTGGGAGTATTACCCAGATATGGGCCCAATAAAAGCTATCCTTGGAAGCCACAAACCCAACAGTTTAGATTTTCAAAAGGAGAACATATTTATCAAAGAACGAAGGTCCACCGAGTAAGACACCCTTACTCTACTTAAGGAGTTGGAAGGAAAAAAGGAAAAAAAACTTTACGCATTGCAGTCACCTATAGCAAACCAAAAGCTTTCTTTTTAACTAGAGCCTAGCTCTGAATAAAGTCAATATTAGGACGAGGGCCTGAGAATCTCCCAATAGGAGCATTATCAATAGCAGCAATAGAATTTTCTACCACAATATCAGGAATTCAAAGAGAGAGGCTAGAGACCACTAAGAAGCCCTGCACCTTAGGGGTCCCTTAACAACATCCAAATCCATAGGTGAAGTTGTAACATCTAACTCGCTAGAGAAGTTAGAGGACAAAGGGGGTTAACCAAACCAAAACCAAAGATAATATCCTTCACAAGCGTCTGAACAATGTTCATAACTTTAGATCTAGAAGCTAGGGACACACCTAGATTCACATCCAAGCCAAGCCCAATGCTCTACAACCTACAATCATGTTGAGTAGGAATTGGGTGATTAAGAAAGCCTTAAGCAATTGAAAAGAAGGAGCACCATCCTCCTCTTTCTTCCCAACAATCTCACACCCCCGTCACTTCCAATGAGCATCCAAAAGAATATCAAGTAGGAGCTCATCTTTTGCATCGGTTGGATTGATAAACCACTCGTTATCAATCCCATCCTTAGAGAGAACAAAGGTAGACCTATCACGAGGAGCAGGTTTGATGAAAAGGGATACTCTTCCTTTCAAATATGATCACAAAACCTCACTAAAACAATACAAGAAGGTTGCAAATACATAAAAATAATAGAATATGGAAGAGAAATATGCAAGTTATATTATATTCAAATATGAAAAATATTACATCAAACTAAAGCTCATGGGCTCCCCTTCAATCCTACATGTAGCACCTGCAACAAATGTGTCTTCAACAATTTGGAAAATTTTTGGCAACATTTGGGTATGCAAACTTCACCACTCCAAGCCCCCTTCTCAAAATGAAAAGGCATGAATTAATAGAGAAAGTGGAAGGAGAAAACAACTCATAGTTTCCAAAACCATTAACTGAAAACTACCTTGAGAAAATTATGCCCAACCTTGGGAGTTTCAAAATCTACCATGAGAAATTTGGTCCAATTCATGCCAACCCTCTCTGTGGTACCTAGACTCTTGACCAATCAGACTTGGTGGGTTATGACATCTTACACCTCTTATATATTCCTTACAACTTATCGATTACAACTTTGCATGCAAAGACATGCAAGCAACATGCAAGATTATTTTGTAGCCCACTTTAAGACATTTCATGATACATGTACATGCAGACAAGACCTCTTTGACCTCCTCCAAAGTGGGACGCCCAAAGGGCATATTCCTTCACAAGATACTTTTATCAAATTATCGGGGGTCTTTTCCCATCAAAATTTACATTAAAATTTTTAGGCAAAGGGAATTTACATTGTTGCAAATGAAAATATTATTTTCTATCACCTAATCCCTTATTTATATTAAACAATGCAAAATTAAATATTTTTGGTGACACAGGATTTCCTTTACACCTTGGATGCTCTTGCATCAGACACCCAGGGTAGAAGAAAAGTGACCCTGTCAATTCTCAAGAGGGTAACCAAGATGTTTAACTTCAGATTTTGACAACCAAGATGAGTCCTCAATAGGCCTCTCAAACCATTTGACCAAGCACTCAAAGTATTGCTTGTACCTTATACTCCTACTCACCTTGCTATCCAAAATTGTCTCTATTTTCCCCTCTTTCGAAGTAGGTGCTGGTATATGAATTGTTTAACTTATTGTACCTTCATCACTTTCAGCTTCATGGAACTTTGTTAGATCAAAAATACTAAATATAGGTGAAATATTAAGTACACTAGGCAACTCTACTTTATATTCATTACCTAAATCATGCCCACTCACAATTCGGCAAGGCCCAAACTTCTTCATTTTTAACTTGTTATAGGTACCAACTGGAAATCTTTCTTTTCTCAAGTGTACCATTACCTCATCACCAACTTAGAACTCCTTATGTCTCCTCTTCAAATCAGCTTTGTAATTGTACTGAGAATTAATTTTGTTGATGTGATTTCGTACCTCCTCATGTATGCTCTTCATGTGTTCAACAAAGTCCTCTGCTTCTGCACTCTTCATATCAACATTCTCCGTCTTTTTCAGATCTGAAACAACTCTTGGGCTACTGTCATAAATAATTTGGAATGGATACTTACTAGTACTTCTATTCACCAAATTGTTATATGCAAATCTGCTTGAGGTAGAATCAAATTGCACCCCTTTGGCTTATCTCCAACTAGGCATCTCAACAAATTACCCAACCTTTTGTTTACCACCTATGTTTGACCATCTATTTGTGGATGGTAGGCTGAAAAAAACTTCAAATCAGTCTTCATCTTCTTCCATAATTTCCTCCAAAATTACCCCACAAACTTTGTATCTTGATCTAAAACAATGCTCCTCGGAAGACCATGCAACCTCACAACTTCCTTGAAAAATAATTCTGCAACATTTACAACATTGTTAGTCTTCTTGCATAGAATAAAATGAGCCATATTGGAAAATCTATCTACTACAACAAATATTGAATCATGTCCCCTTTGGGTCCGTGGAAAACCCAAATAAAAGTTCATACTAATCTCCTCCCATGGCCTCTCAAGTACTGAAAGTGGCTGGTATAAACCTATGTTTTGACTAGTTCCTTTTTCCAATTGACAAATCCTACAAGCTTGCACATATTTTCTAATATCATGTAGCAAATGAGGCCAATAATATTTCTCTACAACAAGTGATATGGTTTTATCAAAACAAAAATTCCCTGCAAGTCTTCCACTATGATTTTTCTTTAATCAAATTTACTCTCATTGAACTTATAGGAATGTAGAAATTGTTACCTATGAACAACATGCCATCTTGGATTAAATAATCCAACCACTTGGTTCCATTACAAGAAATAGGCTCTTTGTAATCCTTCCAAGCTTGTCCAAAATCAGGATCCTCCTCATACAACTCCAACTCATTGAATCCAACAACCTCAACCTGCATTTCAATAAACAAACCATGTCTTCTACTCAAAGCATTTGCAACCCTATTAGACTTCCCATTCCTATGTTTCAAAACAAAATTATAAATTTTCAAGAACTCTACCCATTTCATATGCCTCTGATTTAACTTCCCTTGACTACTCAAATACTGAAGTACTTGATGATCAGTAAATAAAACAAACTCCTTAGGTAAAAGATAGTGTCTCCACTTTTTCAATGCTTGCACAATAGCATAAAATTCTTGATCATACACTGAATATTTTATTTTTGCATTATTTAACTTCTCACTAAATTAGGCAATGGGTTTACCTTCTTGACTTAGGATAGATCCAATTACATTTTCACTTGCATCATAATCAATTTGGAATACCTTGCTAAAATCTAGGAGTGCTAAAATCTTATATGTAGCAAATGCTCCTCTAGTGTCTTACTAAAGATCAATATATCATCTAGATAAACAATAAAAAATCTACCCAAAAAATATTTCAATATAGCATTCATCAATCTCATAAATGTACTAGGAGCATTTGTTATTCCAAAAGGAATGACAAAAATTCATACAAACCTTGCTTGGTCTTGAAAGTTGTCTTCCACTCATCACCTTCTAGGATTCACATTTGATGATAACCACTCTTCAATTCAATCTTGGTGAAGTATTCAGCCCCACTCAACAAATCCATGATATCATCCATTCTGGGTCATGAAAATATGTATTTGACGGTGATATTATTGATATCCCTTGAGTCCATTCATATTCTCCATTATCATCCTTTCTTTGGTGCCAAAACATTAGACATTGCACATGGGCTTAGGCTCTCCCAAATCAAGCCTTTTTGCAACAATTCTTGAACTTGTTTGATCAGCTCTTCACCCTTAGTTGGAGACATTCTATGGGATAATTTGTTAGGAAAATTTTCTCCTAGTATTAGATCAATTTGATGACTTATCTTCCTCATAGGTGGCAACCCCTTAGGTGCATTTTCAGAAACAATCTCTTGAAACTTTTGCAACAAATCTGCAACCTCCACTAGAACATCTTCCACATTTTAACAGTTAGACTTAGGAATCAAAGAAAAAAAAAAATTCATGACACATACCATCTAGGAATTTTCTTGCATCCACTAAAAAAAGTATTGCATTACCACAAACTTGAACCAAATCTTCTTTCGAAGGTTTCAATTTATGCTTCACATCATCTTTAGTTATGGTATATGTATTAGCACAACCATCATGTATTGCTTTCTTTTCATACTGCCAAGGCCTTCCTGATAAAATATGGCATGCATCCATAGGAATTATATCACACAATATTTCAACAAAATATCCTCCTATTTTAAATTTTACTAAACATTGTTTGTTTATCAAAAGCTTTTGATTATCTTGTACCCACGATATTCAGTATGGTTTCGGGTGCTTTCTCCTCTCTCATTTCATTTTTCTCACCATTTCCTCAAATACCAAGTTATTTGTGCTTCCACTATCTATGATGGCATTAGAAGATATCCCTTCGTAATTGGTTCATCTTCCTCATTCAACAATACTCTTCTTGTCATCAGGACTTCACCATCTTCTACTTTAGAATGCGATGAGCATGCATCCTCCTCATTGATGTTTGCTGCTCTATTTTGATTTTTTGGTCTTCTATTGGTCCTTTCTTGATTGCGAGGGAAGTCAGAATCTCTATTCTCCTCTTCACCACATCGAAAACATGTTCCATGAAAGCCACCTCTTCCGAATCCTCTACCTAATCTTCCTCTACCAGATTTTGATCTATGGGAGGATGATAATTTTCTGATTTTTTATTTTTGATGCTTCCTTGGTCTTCAAAATTCTAGTTTTTTTTATTTCCATCATAACTTCTTCCTCCGGCTCTTCCACCACGACCTCTTCCACTTTTTTTACTTTCAATTTTTTTGTTCAATATTTCTTCAACTTTCAATGAAAATTGATATGCATCCTCAATGGTGTCATTCTCACCAATTCCAATTCTTCTTGTATGCTTGGATTTATCCCATTAATGTAATGAGTTACCTTCTCCTTGTTTTCTTTGGAATCTGTTTGAATCAGGACCTTGTTAAATTCTTCCATGTATTCTTTCACCATCCTCATTCCTTGTCTCAAGCTTTGCATCGTTTTTAGCAGCTCCAACTCATAATCTACCAGAATAAATTGTCTCTTCATTTTTTCCACCATCCTATCCCATTCGGAATTTTTTTCTTTCCCTTGTCTTCCTCTTTCAAGTTGAATTTTATTCCCACCAAATGCTTGCATGGCCCTTTTACTTTGTTTTTGCAAACTTCACTCTGTGAGGGTCTTCAATCTCTTCAAACTAAAAAAACTCTTCCATGTCATTAATCCAATCTATCAACTCTTTAGGATTTAAAATTCCATTAAAGGTTGAAACCTTCATTTTTGTTTCTTTCCAATTTGTGATATAGCTCTAAAAAAACTAATTTCACCAAGATCTACTTGTTCTTGTTCTTCCTCTTGCAATTCCTCTTCAGTTTCATCTTCACTATCGTCTCTTTCTTTATACTTCTCTTTTATGGATCTCTTCATGCAAAGCTTCTAGTTTCCTTCTAAGGGCTCTAATTTCATCTCTAGGAGGGTATCTTCCTCCACAACCTCTGCCTCTACCTCTACCACGATTGGAAACTCTTGGAGGAATTTTAATCTTCACCCACAACTCACAGGTCCTATTGTAAATTGCCTCTCTTTGACGCTCCATTTACAGTCTCAAGACAACCCACTTTGATACAACTGATGAAAAGGGAGACTCTCCCTTTCAAATCTGATCACAAAACCTCACTAAACAAAATACAAGAAGGTTGCAAATACATTAAAAAAAATAGAATATGGAAGAGAAATCTGCAAGTTATATTATATTCAAATATGTAAAATATAACATCAAACTGAAGCTCATGGGCTCCCCTTCAATCCTACATGCAACACCTGCAAAAAATGTGTCCAACAATCTAGAAAATTCTTGGCACCATCTAAGTATGCAAACGTCACTACTCCAAGCCCCCTTATCAAAATGAAAAGGCATGAATTAATATAGAAATTGGAAGGAGAAAACAACTCATTGTTTCCAAAACCATCAACTGAAAACCACCTTGAAATATATGCCATGAGAAATGTGGTCCAATGCATGTCAAACCTCTCTTAGGCACCTATACTCCTTACCAATCAAATTTAGTGGGTTATGACATCTTACACCTCTTACAGATTCCTTCTAGCTCATCCGTTACAACTTTGCATGCAAAGACATGCAAGAAAGACCTCTTTGACCTCCTCCAAAGTGGGATGCCCAAAGGGAATGTTCCTTCACAAGATACTTTTACCGAATTACTAGGGGTCTTTTCCCATCAAAATTTACATTAAAATTTTCACACAAAGGGAATTTACATTGTTGCAAATGAAATATTATTTTCTATCACCTAAGCCCTTATTGAAATCAAACAAAGAAAAATTAAATATTTTTGGTGACACGGTATTTCCTTTACACCTTGGATGCTCCTGCATCAAAGTTCCTAGTCTACAAGGGCATGGAAATTCCCATGATTTTTTCCCTCATTAGGGCCTCCAAGGCCAAATCCCTCAACAACATTAGCAACTCTGACAACAAACTCTTAACTGTATTCCTCTATATCTTCATCTTCATTTTCCACACCCTTAGCCCCATTTGCAGACACACAATCACCACCATCAGATCCCATGTTAGCTAGGGTTTGAGCACCTAGAGATCTCTTCATTTCCCTCATGTTTGAAGTCAAATTTTGGTTGCTCATTTGTATGAGTGATTATTTCTAAGTCTTATTTGGATTATTATGTTACTCTAAAGTTAGATAATAATATTTTTCACATTAAGTAAAGTTATTGACCCCACCTAAACCATATGTTTTATTATTATTTTTATTCTTTTCAAGGTCATTTATTTATAATATTTTTAAATTTAAATGACTAAAATAAATTTAAAAAATAAATATTATGATGTCTATTATTTTCTATTACTAGTCATGGTTGGTTACATATAATTTTTATTTGAAAGAATAGATATTTGAAAGAGTTTATGATATAGAAATAGGGGAAGTACATGATTAATTTTACAATCCATTTTGTAAAACATTTGTTAATAGGTGCAAGACAACTGAGAGGGGGGTGAATCAATTGTCACAAAATTCAAAACTTAGAATTTCAACACTTATCAATTCCACAATCACACTATTATGTTATTAAGCATGAACATGAGATGCAAAAAATAGAAAGTAAATTAACACACTAAACACTAGATTTTACATGGAAAAACCATGGTGAGGATTAATGCACAATATAAAATAGTTATAGAACTGAATATATAAGGTTCACTATCTAGATACAACACTGCTTACAAGGGAGGCACACTTCCTACAAAAAGGGATTCACAAAATGAACTGAGAAAAGTGCACCTAACAAGTTTTGATGTAGTTATGGCGATGCTTAATAGACTAACTTGACAAAATTCATCATTTTCACTCTTCTTCACTTTCACATTTACTACTCCTTCATTGATCACACTCACAAACACATATATCAAAGAATGTTCAACATATATATATATATACTCAATCTATCTGTAAGCATCAATTAGGTCAGCCTAATTAGATGCATTTATTTGCTTACCAAAAATACCAACTTGTCAGCTTCAAGTATTCACCAAAATCTTCCCAAATAGCAATTCAAATTCATAATATGCTACATCATGTTAGCATAGACCTAAGATAGGTCACACATATATCTACATAATAAAATTAATTTACCATATCAAAACTAGTCCAAGAAGTTGGCCAGAAATAGACTTCATTACAAAAAACAATTAACAGAATAAAGCCAATACACCATAAGAGCACTGAAGCACAAGAAATTCTAAACATACATGCCTTCATCAACCATAAATAATTTCCCAAAACTACAAGAATCAACCACCAACTATGGAGGATTGTGGACTAGAATACCAAAGGATGTAGCTTGAAAACCAGTTATAATACCAAACCAAAATACCAGATCAAGCATTGACTTAGACTTGCAAACACAACATGGTCATATCAATGACAACACAAAACTGTAGAGATGATCATTCTTCTTCATTCTTCCAACAATCTCCCCCTTTGTCATTGATGGAAACATGTGCTAGAGTTTTCAAAAAAAGTTTCCTCCAATCTCTCCCAACTTTCCAAATCTC
>VDFB02351321.1:40989-82494 GCA_007258455.2 Sequoia sempervirens
TTCTTTTACTCTTGCCAAAACAAACAAAACAGTAGAAATTGAACATTCAAAATTCAAGTAAAAATGACATTCTTCACCTCAAACACCTTCTTGTATCTTTCTTTGATAACTAGATATAGCTTCTTCCAATTAAATGTAGTTGAATCCATTCTTGTGTAGATACTTTCTAATAGAGCCAACAATGTAAAAGAAGATGACCAGTATGAGTAATATCTTTCACAATCTTCTGCATTAGTAAGTATTCTAGAAAGATGGTCTAACTAGACCTCAACAATCTTATTAAGGATCTAGAAGGTTTTCACCACATCATCTCTTTGTCTCTGTACAACAATTAGTTCAGGTTTCAATTTACCAACTCTTAGCCTTTGTTTCCCTTCTTTTTCTTCAAAGATATCAAAGTTCTTTCCAATGCAGTTTACTTCAAATTCAATTGCTTCAATCCTACTTCTAAAATTGTCTACCACACCAGGCCACCAGAGATAATATTTATAGATATATGATATTTCTTTGATACATTTCTTCATTTCCATGATAAGTTCAAATAATCTCTTCTTATCTTTATTATACCTCTTTTCAACCAAGGCTTCCAACTTGCGTCCTTCCGGACCTTCAAGCAACATTTTTTCTTCAACAATCTTAGCTAAATTTTTTGGTGAGGAATCAAAAACAGTTGATACATCAATACCTTTTGGAAGTAGATACTCTACTAGAGCATCATCAATTTTGAGTCTATTAACTAGATAAGTTGCATTTCATATCTCACCAATCTTCTTCATCTTTCCTTTAACCAACATAGATTGGATGTCATCTGGATCAGAGAATTTTGATCCAGGCAGAGATTCTTTTTCCTTTTCTTCTAAAAAGATAGTGATGTCTTTAGTTATAGTTTTTCCTTTCCTTGATTATGGAGGGGAATCACTAATGACAACTTCCAATTTTCTCTTACCGGAGGATGAACCCACTTCAAACTGACTCAGTGCTAACATACTAGAGCATAGATTTGTTCTTAAGGATGTGAAATATGATTTTCACACACTTACATTATCTTTTAATGATTCCAAGTATCTGTAGACTTGTTTCCCAATAGGAATACTAGATTCCCACACAACATTTTCTTTTCCCGGTAGGGAGCTCAAAAAATAAAAGACTAAGCACACAAGCAAAGATCCAAACTAAAAGGGATAACCCTCAACCACCGACATTTAGGCATTTTTAGATAGATTTTCAAGTAATAGGTTACACAAATCAAACTGCCTATTTTCCTTAACTATCATATGTGTAATGTATATAGCGATAGCCAATGTCGAACCTTCAAAATTTCTAAAATAGATTTTGTAAGAAACACCACACGTAACATACCTTATGACTGAATCTGCAAGAGTGTTTATCAATAGAGCTCGAGGGTCTTTGTTAATGCTAGTAAGTTCCTCCACATCTTTTTATTTCATGATTTTCTTTCTAGGAAGATCCCCAATACTGCATAAGCTAGTAATCGCTTTGATCACTTCCTTCATAATTAGGTAGGGTTTGTCCAATACAATGATGTTGTTCTTGTAATGATTCAACAAGAACAAAATAAACTCTTTATCAACAAACCAAGTAAATTCTCCCAACAAATCCGTACATAGGGTTTTTATGCTCTGTAATTCATTTTCCTTCATCCCCAGTTCCATTTCTTTCATCTTTCTATGATCAAATTCTTCCAATTCAACTCCTTTCATCTTTAGTGGAATGTCACCACTCAATCCTCTATCCATTTTCATGCTTAACTTCCTTGAATTCATTAATGTTCAGAAAATACTTCTTCTATTCCTTCATAGACTAAATGATAATTCCTATGTATTCGTAATAGTTTCTTCAAATTTCTTTAGAAATGCTTCAAATCACTTCGAGATCACTCCAAGGCACCTTTTAAACTCTTCAAATGCTCAATTGATCAAGAAGGCTTGCAAATTTTATCTTATACACTATTTTCCCTAAAATGTATTAAATACAAAAAACATCAAAAAGCTACTAAAAAACATTCTTCTCAACATAGAAAACCCTAATTTGGTCTACAAATTATCATGTCAACATGTTTTCTTCCGGTTCCTTTTCCAAAACCTCTGATTATTCATTCTTCACATTTCATCCTCATGCCAGCCTCTGACACACCGTTCATCTAGGGGGTTTTTATAATGTTTCTGATAATGCTCCCCTAAGACCATGCTAGGTCTAATTGTTCAATAAATTGTTTGTACCAGATGAGGGAATAGACACATCAATAGTCTCAGGCTCTTCTTTCTCTTTCTTCTTCCATATCTTATTCATATTTTGCTTCATTTATTCTTTGTCAATATTCTTTACCTGATAATTCTTCTCTACTGGAGCGGACTGCTTTCCCTTCTTACTTCTGCAAACCTTTGAGATATGCCCAGGTTTGATATAGTTATAGTAGACAACACTTTTCTGATTAGTCTGACCTCCATTAATTCTCGATCTACATTGATTTTCTTTATGTCCAAATTTGTTACAAGTATGGCACTAGCCATTAAAGGATTGATTCATTCTACCTCCATTAAACCTATTCATCATCACCCGACTGATCATTCTCACCTGAGATCTGCATTTAGTAGCTTTATGCCTGGAACCTTCTTGCACAAAAAACATTGTCTAGAGAAAGAACTAGGAAATTGATTCATCCTTCTCCTACATTCTATTTCCTTGTGACCATACTTATTACAAGAAAAACAAATACCATTGAAAGAGGGATACCTTTGTGCATTAGGCTATCTCACAAATAGTCTCCTTGCAAAATTTATTTTTTGCTTCCCTTTTTCCTAAGTCATTTGATTATCCTTAGAACTTTTAGAGCTGAATTTGAAATTTTTTTCACAGAGTTTTTCCTTCTCTAGCTCAACTCTCAAGTTTACTACCTCTTGTTCAAGTTTAGAGCATTCATCAGATTTATTATGTACCATTGTATTCAAACATTCTTCAATTCTCTTCTTTTCTTCTATAAGCACTTTCAGTCCAATTATCTCTTGTTTCAGTTGCTCACTCACTTTGTGTCTTTCCTTGAATTTCTTTAATTTTTTTTTAGCTTCTAGACATATTCATTTGGTTCATCAAGATTCTCTTTTAGATCTCTGTTCTCATTTTCAACTTTGGCAAGATCCTCAAGTGCAGTTCGGAGCTCTTCTTTATCATCCATTTGATTAATTTTTCAGGATCTACCTTAAGCAGATTAGCTCTAAACCAAAGAACCAAAGCTCTAATACCAATTGTTAACAGGTGCAGGACAACTGAGAGGGGGGGGGGTGAATCAGTTGTCACAAATATCAAAGCTTAGAATTTCAACACTTATCAATTCCACAACCACACTATTCTGTTATTAAGCATGGACATGAGATACAAAAATTAGAACTTAAATTAACACACTAAACACTAAATTTTACATGGAAAACCCAAGGAGGGAAAACCCATGGTGAGGATTAACTCACAATATAAAGTAGTTCTAGAACTGAATATATAAGGATCGCTGCCAAGGTCTCACTGCCCTAAATAGGTCTCACTGCCCTAAATAGGACTCACTGTCTGGATACAAAAGTTCATTGCTTACAAGGGAGGCTCATTTCCTACAAAAAAGGATTCACAAAATGAAATTAGGATTTTAAGCAAAAATGAACTGAGAAAAGTGCACCTAACAAGTGCTAACACAATTCCAGTGATGCTCAATAGACTGACTTGACACACTTCATAATTTTTTCTCTTCTTCACTTTCACATTTACTACTACTTCATTGATCACACTCACATACATATATCAAACACTGTTCATTATATATATATGTGTATCCTTGATCTATCTGCAAGCATCAATTAGGTCAACCTAATTAGATGCATTTCTTTTCTTACCAAAAATACCAACTTGTCGGCTTCAAGTATTCACAAAAATCTTCCCAAATAGTAATTCAAATGCATAATATGCTACATCATGTTAGCATAAACTTAATATAGGTCACACATATATCTGCATAACAAAATTAATTTACCATATCACAACTAATCCAAGAAGTTGGCCAGAAATAGACTTCATTGCAAAAAGTAATTAACAAAAAAATCCAATACGTCGTACAAGCACTAGAGCACAAGAAATTCTGAACATGCATGCCTTCAACAACCATAAACAATTTCCCAAAACCACAAGCATCAACTACCAACTACGGAGGATTGCAGACTAGAATACCAAAGGATGCAGCTTGAAAACTAGTTCAGATACCAAACCAAAATACCAAATCAAGCACTGACTTAGACTTGCAAACACAACATGGTGACATCAATGAGAACACAAAACTGTAGAGATGATCATTCTTCTTCATTCTTCCAACAACTTTCACAATGTTATATCTATGCAATATGCATTTCAAGATGTTTATCTGATCAACAAGGTCTTATTATGACATATTCTTGATGATTGAGTATTATTTTAAAATTTCAAATATTTTAAATATTAACTTAATCATTCTAATTATCTAAATAATATTTTAAATCTAACCATTCCAATGAAATTTTATAGCATAGGATTATTTTGAATCTACACCATCTACTATTAAATACTTCATGTAAAACTATTTGACAATGTATGCAAAGATTTACATATTCTTGAAATGGAAATAAATAAATAAGATTTAAGATCATTTTTTACATTGTAATCTCTATTTGATGAAAAATATTTGTGAGAAAAAATCTCAATCAATTCAAAGAATCTATCATTCTCTAATACTTGTGCAATATTCATTATTATTTTATTTTGAATATTATGTTGCAAGTGTGAGCTATTCTGATGGTGTTGTCATTGATGTAAACATAGTTCAACATGTTGTAGATTGTACATGTATAGCTGAGATGCTTATGAGATGTTGTGAGTACATGGAGCTCTCTTTATGTCATTGCAGATGTGTTTTGTTGATGAGTTTCCAAGTCCTTTTGAGAAAATTTATAAAGAAGAGAAGTCAGAGTGATGAATGTGTTCAGAATGTGCTCTGGTATGTGCTATGTGTTTCTCTTGTGTTGATCCTATTCTTTTGCAGATCTGAAGAATTGATAATGGTGATCTTGTGGTGATATATCCTATGTTTTAGCTTCTAGCATGATGGTATATGAAAGTTATGTTCACCGGTGTGTGAACTGTTTTGGCGGAGTTGGTCTTCTGTGGATCAGGAGAAATAGTTTTTCTCTGCAATCCTTTGTTGTTTCATTTTAGATCTTGTGGATCTAGGATATGTCTTGTGAAGGTTTTTTTTGAGCTTTGGCAAAGAGGTTTCAATTTTAGTAATCTAGAAGTAATGTTTCAGTGTTCTAGTGTGAGTTTGTATAGTCTGGATGGACTGGTGAAAGGTGTTCAGTGTTTGAAGTTTGTTGCATTGGTTGTGGATGTATCTAGAGAATTCTAAGATGTTTTCCTATGCATAAGAAAGTATTTTGTGGAGTTTGTGTGTCATCTTCTTATTGGGAATCGTGTACATCAATGTTTATTTGTGTTTTCATTAGGTTTTGCCGACTTGGTGTTTACACTTCATTTGAAGAATGAAATTAAATTGAAGAAGCATGTGGTTGATCCGAGACATTATTTTTGGTCTTGGTTAAACATTTTATTGGTCCATTCTTATTCCTTTCCACTGTGGGAATTTTGAGTTGCTGACCTATTTTGAATTTATGAAATGAGGTATTTGTGGTTGACCTTGGAGAAAGTTTCTAAGGTTGAGAATGGTATAAAAGCAAGTCAAATTGTGAAGAGTTGTGTGACAGTGTGATGCAAAGTGAAAAAAGTAAGCCACAAATCATAAGAGTAGAAGTGTGTGTGTGAGTGAGTTGATACAACAATACTTCATTGTGTTGGATTCCTAAAGCTAGTGTTCCAAAGGTTTCTGTAGTCCTTATTCAAGCTGTCAATGTGTATTAATTGTTGTGGTGGATATTTTTGTTCTCTTTTGTAACTTTGGGAAATGACCCTCCCTATTGGATAGTGAGCCTTTGTACTTGGACAATGATTCCTCTTCTGGGTAGTGATCCCTTGGCAGTGAGCCTATGTTTTATAATATTTTATATTGTGAGTTAACCCTCACCGTGGTTTTCCCCTTATTTACTTTATGTTATTTGTGTTACATGATTTTACTTAATAAAAGAATAGTGTGGTTGTGGAATTGATAAGTGTTGAAGTTTCAAGTTTTGAATTCTATGACAACTGATTCACCCCCCCCACTCTGTTGTACTACGCCTGTTTAACAATTGGTTTCAGAGCTTTGGTTCCTTGGTATAGAGTTTAACTGCTTAAGGAAGATCCGATGATGCATAAGTTGGAGATCCCTATGTTTGATGGAATTGACTACAATGATTGTAAGGGATAGATGAAAGGATATATTATCTCTCTTGGTTTTAATACTTGTAAGGCTATTGAGACAAAGTATACATACCCGTCTGGTGGTCATACTACTGCATATGAAGAAAATGAGAAGGAAAAGTATGCTATTTGTAGTGGCTTATCTAAAAAATGAGTGAGCTAAGGTTCTTTATTTGGATACTACATATGAAGTCTAGAAGTAGTTGGAAGAAATGTATGAAGGAAATGAAAGAGTGAAATTGATAAAGAAGCTAGTGGCAAAGTACAGATTTGTAAATCTGAAAATGGAAGAAGGTGAGGAATTTACAAGTTTCTTTTAGAGGGTTGAACTAACTACAAATGAAGTTAGAAATCAAGGAGGAAAACTATCAGATGAAGATATAATTGAGAAGATCACAATAACCCTACCAGATTGCTATAGTGATAAGATCTCAGTTATTGAAGAAATGTATGATCCTAAGAAGTACACTTTAGAATAGTTGTTTGACACCTTGCAAGCATTTGAGATGAGAAAGTTCTAGAAAGAAGACAAGATGGAAGAGAATACTAAAATGGAATTTAAGGAAATGAAGATTGAAGGTGAACCAGATAGCGATGGTCATGATGAGTTGGAAGAAAACTTCACTAGGAGGTTGAAGAAAGACACCAGAAAGTATAAAGGTATATTACCCTTTAAATGTTTTAGTTGTGTTAATATTGGTCTTTATGCTTTGAGATGTCTGAATAGAGCTGTGCATAAGAAGAACAAGGATTATAAGGATAAGGATAGAAAGGATAAGATATATAAGAAGTTGTACTACACTAGAAGAAGGAACTTTTGATGATGGATCTAAGAATGAGGCTGATGATAGTGAATGCTTATTCTTAGCTTTGGAAAGTCAATCTGTATCCACTAACCCTGGAAAATGTGTAAGAAAGAAGGCTCTAGAGAATAAGAGGAATAGGATGGAAGGTACTTTGGTTACCACTTTTCATGCAAGATAGGATGAAGACTGCTGGTAATTGATAGTGGATGTTCTAATCACATGACCAAAGATAAGAGTAAGTTCACTAAACTTGAGAAATATGATGGTGGTTTAGTTATGTTCGGTGATGACTCAGGAGCTAAGATCTGTGGGAAAGGTTCAATTAGTTTTTATGGAGTGCATAGTATTGATGATGTATATTATGTGAAGGGTTTGAGGTATAACCTTCTAAGTGTTGGTTAGATGTGTAGTAATGGTTTTAAACTTGTGTTTCAGAATAACACCTGTGAAATCAGAAAAGGATCCAAAAATGGAGATATGGTTGCTACTGGAAGAACTCATGGAAATATCTATCAGCTTAAGGGAATTGATGGTAAATGCCTGGTATCTCAAATAAGTGAAATTTGGTTATGGAACCAGAGAATGGGACATGTGAACTTTGATAACCTAGTCAAAATCAGTGCAAAGGATATTGTTCGAGGATTGCCCAAAATCACTAGACCTAACTAGTAAAGCTATTTGCAGAAGTTGTCAATTGTGGAAACAAACAAGATGCAACTTTAACGGAAAAGAGCACTCTACTACTAGAATACTAGAGTTAATCCATACTGATCTCTGTGGTCCGACTAGGATTGGAAGTCTGAATGGTGATAGGTATTTCATGCTGCTGATTGATGATTATACTCGAATGACATGGGTTGCTTTTCTTAGGGAAAAGACTCAGGCTCTGGATAGGTTTAAGGTATTCAAGGAAAGAGTGGAAAATGAAGTAAATTTTAAAATCAAGTGTTTGAGATCTGATAGAGGTGGATAATTCACTTTTGGTTCAAATTTAATGCATTCTATGAACATGGCATAAAAAGATATTTTTTTGCTCTGAGAACCCCTCAACAAAATGGAGTAGTTGAAAGAAAAAATTGGATAGTACAAGAAGCTGCTAGAACCATGATGAAAGAATAAAATGTACTGGATGTGTACTTGAGAGAGGCGATACACACTACTGTTTATGTTCTTAATAGAGTTCATATCAGATACAACAACACAAAGACTCCTTTTGAGTTATGGACTGGTAAGACTCCTATAGTGAAGTATTTTAAGGTATTTGGAAGTAGATGTTATATTAAAAGAGATGATGAAAATATTGATAATTTTGATGATATATGTGATGAAGGAATCTTTCTTAGATACTCTACTACTAGCAAAGCATACAAATGCTTTAATAAAATATTGAGAAAGATTGTTGAAAGTGCTAATGTGAAATTTGATGAAGACATATACAGACCTATTGAGATAAGTGAAGTTGAACCTGATGATCCCATCTGTGGCCATGTACCTGAGGAGAATAAGGAGAAGGATCAAGAGGAAGAGAAATAAGAACAAATGGAAGAAGAAGAAGAGAATGAGCCAAAATCAACTATTAAGACTCCTAAGTATGTAAAGAAGAATCATTCAGAGGAACAAATAATTGGAGATAAAAGTGAAGGTGTGAAGACTAGAAGTAGAGTTGTAGCTAAGGTAAATCTATGTTTTCTTTCTAAATTTGAACCTAAGTTTGTGAGTGAAGCATGTGAAGATGAGAGTTGGATGAAGGCTATGAAGAAGAGTTGTAGCAGATAGAAAAGAATCAGGCATGGAAACTAGTCCCTAGGATTGTGAATACAAATCTTATAGGCTCGAAATGGGTGTTCTGAAATAAACTAAATGAAAGTTGAGAAGTTGTAAGGAATAAGGAAAGACTTGTATGCAAGGGATATTCATAAGTTGAAGGTATAGATTTTGAAGAGACATTTTCCCCTATGGTGAGAATGGAAGCTATTAGGATGTTTTTGGCTTTTTCTACCCACAAGAACTTTAAAGTGTATCAGATGGATGTTAAGTCAACTTTTCTAAATGGTGAATTGGAGGAAGAAGTGTATATGGAACAACTTGAAGGATTTCAATTATCTAGAAAACTAAACATAGTTTGTAAGCTGAAGGAGTTGTATAGACTAAAGCAAGCTCCCAGAGCTTGGTATGCAAGATTGGATAGATACCTGACAAAGAAAGGATTCAACAAAGGTTCTGCTGACAACAATCTTTACTTCAAAGTGCAAGGTAACAAAATGTTGATAGTAGTTGTATATGTCAATGATATCATTTTTGGTGGAAATGAGGGCATGTGTAAAAGGTTTGTTGGAGAGATGTAGAAAGAATTCTAGATGTCTATGATTGGTGAATGGAATTTCTTCCTTGGTCTACAAGTGAATCAAACTGATAAAGGGATATTTAATTCACAATCTAAGTATGTAAAAGAGTTGTTGAAGAAGTTTGGGATGGATGATTCCAAACTTTTTTTTACTCCTATGATAACTGGATGTAAACTAAGCAAAGATGATGAATTTACTAAGATTGATCAGAGAAAATACAAATCTATGATTGGAAAGCTATTGTATCTTACTGCTACTAGACTAGATATTATGCATGTAGTATGTTTATTTTCTAGATTCCAAGCAGATCCTAAAGAAGCAGATGTGATAGTTGTAAAGAAAATATTTAGATACCTTAAAGGTACATCAGATTATGGATTATGGTATGCTATGAGTGATGATTTCACCCTGAGTGCCTATACCGATGTTGATTGGGCCGGATGTGTAGATGACCAAAAGAGTACTAGTGGTGGTGCTTTCTTTCTTGGTGGAAGATTAGTTTCATGGTTGAGTAAAAAGCAAGACTCGGTTTCTTTATCTATTACAGATGCCAAATATATTGTTGTAACATCCTACTACACACAGGTTTTGTGGATGAAGCAAGCTCTAAAGAAAATTGGAGTTATATGTGATGAGCCTATTTCTATTTTTTTGTGACAACACAAGTGCACTAAACATTTCAAAGAACCCGATTATGCATTTAAGAATGAAACACATATCTATCAAATGTCATTTCCTGAGAGAAAAAGTGTTGGAGAATTAAGTCAAATTGGAGTATGTGACCATAAAGGAACAAATTGCAGACATATTTACTAAGGCCCTTCTGAAGGATACTTTTGAGAATCTTAGGGAGATGTTGGGGGTCATTGGCCCTCTGAATTAAGTGCACATGAAGGTGCATCAATCCAATGATTCATATATTCTTTATTTATCTTGATTGATAAATGGGTCTACTCTGTAGGGGGAGTTGAAATGGTTTCATTGTTACAGTATGAGTGTGCTCCTAAGGGGGAGTAATCAATGTTGCTGATATTTTCCATTGTTATCAAAGGGGGAGAGAAATTCATGTGAAAAATTGTTGTAGAGGAAGAGAAAGTGTTCTCCTAGAATTGTGAAGGATGTTGTCTTTGATGGCTTTTCACATCATGTGTTTCCATCAATGGAAAAGGGGGAGATTGTTTCAAGTGTGAACTAGTCTAGTAGTGTTGTCATTAATCTTTTCATTGATGTGAACATAGTTCAGTATGTTCCAGATAGTACATGTATAGCCGAGATGCTTCTGAGATTTTTTGAGTACATGGAGCTATATTTATGTCATTGCAGATGTGTTGTGTTGATGAATTTCCAAGTTCTTTTGAGAAAATTAATAAATAAGAGAAGTCAAAATGATGAATTTGTTCATAATGTGCTCTGGTATGTGCTTCGCGTTTCTCCTATGCTGATCCTATGCTTGTGAATATCTAAAGAATTGATAATGGTGATCTTGTGGTGATATATCCTAAGTTTTAGCTTCTAGTGTGATGGTATATGAAAGTTACGTTCACTGGTGTGTGAACTATTCTGGTAGAGTTGGTCTTCTGTGGACTGGGAGAAATAGTTTTGCTTTGCAATCCTTCGTTGTTCCATTTTAGATCATGTAGATCTAGGACATGTCTTGTGAAGGTCTTTTCTATGCTTTGGAAAAGAGGTTTGAAGTTTGGTGATCTAGAAGTCATGTTTCAGTGTTTTAGTGTGAGTTTGTACAGTCTGGATGGACTGGTGAAAGGTTTTCAATGTTTGAAGTTTTTTGCATTATCTACAGATGTATCTAGAGAATTCTGAGATGTGTTCTTCTACATAAGAAAGTGTGTTGTGGAGTCTACATGTCATCTTCTTATTGGGAAGCGTGTACATCAATTTTTATTTGTGTTTTCATTAGGTTTGGCCAACCTGGTGTTTACACTTCATTTGAAGAATAAAATTAAATTGAAGAAGCATGTGGTTGATCTGAGACATTATTTTTGGTCTTGGTTAAATATTTTATTGGTCCACTCTTATTCCTTTCCCCCGCGGAAATTTTTAGTTTTCGACCTAATTTGAATTTATGAAATGAGGTATTTGTGGCTAACCTTGGAGAAAGTTTCTAAGGTTGAGAATGGTATAAAAGTAAGTTGAATTGTGAAGAGTTGTATGATAGTGTGATGCAAAGTGATGAAAGTAAGCCACAAATCATAAGAGTAGAAGTGTGTGTGTGAGTGAGTTGAGACAACAGTACTTCATTGTGTTGGATTCCTGAAGGCAGCGAGCTAAAGGTTTCTGGAATCCTTATTCAAGCTGTGAATGTGTATTAATTGCTGTGGTGGATCTTTTTGTTCCTTTCGTATATGTAGGTAGTGAGCTTCCCTATTGGATAGTGATTCCTTTTTGTAGGTAGTGAGCCTTTTTACTTGGATAGTGAGTCCTCTTCTAGGCAGTGAGCCCTTGGTAGTGAGCCTATATTTTATAATCTTTTATATTGTGAGTTAACCCTCACCGTGGGTTTTCCCTCATTTGTTTTTTGATGTAAAAATATGGTGTTCATTGTGTTGATTTACTTTCTTTTATTTGTGTTACATGTTTTTACTTAATACCAAAATAGTGTGGTTGTGGAATTGATAAGTGTTTAAGTTTCAAGTTTTGAATTTTGTGACAACTGATTCACCCCCTCTCTCAGTTGTCTTGAGCCTGTTTAACAAATTATCCCATACATATGATTATGCCAAAATATTTCCCACACAAAATTATTCTCACTTGACTTAAAAGAAAATGTAGATACTAAGTATTTCATTATTATTGTGAGATTATATGATAGGTTAGTAGTGTTGGTGTAAATAAGATGTTTTACCTAACTAGTCCACTAGTAGTCCTAGGAATCTTTCTTAGAATTCTTAGTTGGAATTAGATCTTATCTTATCTTTTGTCTTTTAATTCTTTCTTCCTACGTTATTTAATATTTTTTGAATTAGCTGCCTTATGACATAGGATTAAGACACTTGTCATGATCCTATCCAACCCTATGTCTTATCTTAGCTATTAACCAAAGGGTTCTCATTTGTAAATCAATCCAATCCATTGCATATTCATCACATTTGATCTAATATTATCTTGCATCTATTATTGCAAATTTATGCTCTTTTTTCTCTCTTGTAGAAAGTTTTTTTGTTTTTTGGATGATCTTGGGAGCTTGATTCCTTGAGTGACTCTAACAAGTAGATAGTTAAAATTATTATGTACTCATTACAACTAATCCAAAATATCCTCCATATATTATTAATGAATAGTGGTTACCATAATATAAGTTTAGTTATTTTATGCTTTAACTTTTAAAAAGAGGTGATTTTCACCATAAACCATTTTTTTTTATAGTCAATCATATTATAGAATTAGATATTTTATTTTTTGACTTGTAATACAAGTGATCTTCTCAATAGATCATTTACCTTATAATTTTTTCATAACTTAGATTTTTTTTTACTTTTATTTTTCTTGTTACTTTGTTATGTCCTTTTGCTTGCTTTGTTCATTGTTTTTCTTTCTTAAAGATGATATGTCATTTTCCTAGAGTTTGCTAGGTTTCTTTTAATTGATTGCATGTTATTATTTATCATAAATATAAACTTCACTTTTATGCTTAAGTATGATCTTAGGTTATGTTGGGTGTTGTGGATATGGTTGTTGATATGTGGTTGTCATTGATGTCAACACTATTAGCATTTGGTGTACTAGAGGTTGTATATGTCGAGGATATTGAGAAAATTGTACTATTCTAGGTTCCCAGTGGAACTATGTAGATCATGAAGGTACTTTTTTATGTATGTTGATGATTATCTTGTGTGGATTAAAGGGTTTATTGTTGAATATTTCTAGATCATCTACCAAAATTTTTAGAGGTCCACGTGAATTTTTGAGTGTATTGTGGTCTAATAGTGTTTATGTGGTCTTTGTCAGTGTTCCTAAATAAAGATTGTGTGATTTTTGTAATCTCAGTTGTTGCAGATTATTGTATGTTGTTTCTTGGTGTTCTTGGATGTCTCTAGATCATTCTCTATCTTTGTGGTATGTCCAAATGACTCGGAGAGCTCATGGTTGAAAATATTTTCTTGCACATGTTTGGTTTTTCATGTTCTTGGCCAACATGTTAGTGGTAGCATGTTGTGGATCTTCGTGGTGAAATTAATTAAAGTATTTTTGTGCTAGAGATATTAATTTGGGTCTCCACTATGTTGTGGCCAACCTTGGTGGATTTGCATTGGAAATTTATTTGTAAATTGGGCCGACATTGAAAATATGTTTTTTTTTTGGCAGACTAAGTTGTGATGAAATCCCATGTAGCAGATATATAAGAGTGATTGGTTGAGCAAAGTTATTGTCTACATAAGTGTGAATGTATGCTAGAGAAAGTGTAAATGTGTGAATAGTGTTTCTATCATTCGATTACTAAGCAAAGAGTGAAGAAGATTGAGCAAAGTGTGAAGAAGGTTTTTTGAGCTTAATTAGAACTATAATGAGGCTTGTGCAAAATTATTTTCTCAATTTGTATTCTTTGGATTTTAATCCTATTCTGTATTGTTGGATAGTGAGTCATCTTTTGTATTTGAGCAATGAGTTCTAGGCAGTGTGCTTGAATGCATGTGCATTCCCCTTATTATTCCTCTTTATATGAAATAACAGAGTATAATCTTGTGGACTAACATCCACCGTGGTTTTTCCCCTAACAGGGTTTCCATGCAAAAATCTTGGTGTTATTTGTCTCTCTGATGTGTTAATTGCTTGTGGTTATTTGCTTATTCATCAAATCTGAGATTAAAGTTAAGATAAATTAGAAAATTTTAAGTTTCTGTGACAACTGATCCACCCCCCCTCTCAGTTGTATGTCCTTTTTTTGCCAACAATTGGTATCAGAGCAGGTTCCTTTGAAGAAGTCTAAAAGCTTGAGGTGATCCGAGATGGCAACAACATTCAAGAAGGACAATCCAAGATTTGATGACACTAACTATTCAATGTGGAAAGTTAGAATGCAATGTCACTTAAAGTGTATTGGTGAAGCTTTCTAGAAGATTAAAAAAGATCGATATACTATTCCTCAGAATGGTCCTTGAACTCCTGATGAGATCAAAGATGTTGAAAATAATGTTAGGGCTATTGAAGCTTTGGTGAGTTCTCTAACAGATTTGGAGATGGCTAATGTGTTGGGTCTGGAGACAACTCATGAGATTTGGATGAAATTGGAAACTTTGTATGAAGGAAATTCATAGGTGAAGAAGACTAAGCTACAGAGCTTGAAAGGCAAGTATGACAATTTGAAGATGGGTGGAGATGAAAATATCACTTCTTTTATGCATAGAGTAAATGAATTAGTGATGGGTATTAAAGGTGTCAGTGGTTCTTTGGATGAGGATGAAATTGTGGCTAAAGTACTCAGATCCTTGCCTCCCTCCTACAAAATGAAGTTTCATGCTATTGAAGAGTTCAAATCAATAAATAAGATAACAATAGACACATTGATTGGGAAGCTTGCTGCTTTTAAAATAAGTGAATTTGGTGAATCTACACCAAAGACTAAATCAACATTCAATGCCACTGTATTCAGAAGTAACAGATAAAGATATAATCTAGGAGAGAGTTCCAGAAAGATATCCAAGTATGATGAAGAACTGAAATAGCTTGAAGATAAAGAAAGAGAAGTAGAAGAACTAGAAGGAGTGATTGCAAAGCAAGAAGGCAGAGGAAAAGGTAAGTATGAAGATGTATTGCCTATTAAATGTTTTTCATGTAGTAAAATAAGTCATTTTGCATCAAGATGTCCTGAAAGAGTTCCTAGATCTAAGCCTAAGAGGTCTAGATTCCAAAAGAGATGTTACTTTGCTGAAGAAGCAGTGACTGATGAAGAGTCTGATAAAGATAATGGAAAAGAAGATGAATGGGATTTCATTGCTACCATTGAAGATAATCTTGTGGCTACCGAATCTACTAAAGATGAAAAATCTCTTACAGCCCAGGTTGAAGAAAAAGATGAGTGGGTCATTGATAGTGGATGTTCACATCATATGACCAGTGATAAAAGCAAATTTGTGAGTCTAGAGGTGTATGACAGTGGGGTTGTAATATTTGGAGACAACAATGCTAGTGTGATTCATGGTAGAGGATCTATTTGCCTTGGTGGTAAGGATAACACTGATGATGTCCTCTATGTTGAAGGCCTGTAGCACAATTTGTTGAGTGTTGGATAGATGCTTCACAAGGGATATGATCTTTAGTTCAAAGATGGAATATGAAAGATACGTGGAAGTTCTGGGGATATGATTGCAATAGGAAAACAAACAAAAGGTAATATTTTTCATCTGAATACTACTAATGGAAGTTGTTTAATTTCTAAAGTAGATGAAAGTTGGTTGTGGCATAGGAGGTTGTGTCATGTAAAATTTGACAACATTATCAAGATAAGTTCTACTCAAGCAGTAAGAGATCTGCCTAAGTTAGTGAAGCCTGCTAATATAATCTGCAAGGAATGTCAGATGGGTAAACAAACCAGAGTCTCTTTCTGAAGCAAATAATTTCACTCAAATAATTTGTTGGAGCTACTACATACTAACCTTTGTGATCCCTCCAAAGTCAGAAGTATTCATGGAGAAAGGTATTTTATGTTGGTTATTGATGATTACTCTAGAATGATTTGGGTTTCCTTTTTAAGAGAAAAATGTGAAGCATTGGAGAAGTTCAAAATTTTCAAGGCTATGACAAAAAATGAGAAAGGTATGAAAATCAAGTGCTTGAGATCTAATAGAGGTGGTAATTTTATTTCTAAGGAGTTCAAATCTTATTGTGAAGAGCATGGTATTAAAAGACATTTATCTGCTCCCCAAACCCCTCAACAAAATGGAGTTGCAGAGAGAAAGAATAAAACAATTCTAGATATTTCCAGAACAATGATGATGGAAGGAAATGTGTCATAGATGTATTGTAGTGAAGTAGTAAGCACTACTGTGTATACTTTCAACTTGGTAAATGTTAATGGAAATTCTGGTAAGATTCCTTATGAGTTATGGTTTGGTCACAAGTCCACTGTTAAGTATTTTAATATCTTTATAAGCAAGTGTTATATCAGAAGAGATGATGATATAGGAAAATTTGATACAAGAAGTGATGAAGGAATTTTCCTAGGTTACTCCACTAAAAACAAGGCCTACCGGTGCTATAACAAAAGAATGAGAAAGATGGTTGAGAGTGAAAATGTCAAAGTTGATGAGAACTCTGTCAAATCATCCATACATTGTAGTTATGATTTAGATGAAGACATTATTAGCAAAGGGAATAATACTTAGATACATAATCTACTTCATATTATTCCACATGTTCTAGTAAATCAAGTCAATCAGGAGACATAGACAAATGCAAGTGTAGAAGAAAGATCAGAAGAGTCAGAAGCTCAAGAATGTCCCAAAACTCCAAGGTATGTAAAGTTGAATCATTTTGAAAATCAAATCATAGGAGAGAAGAGTAAAGGAGTGCAAACTAGAAGGAAAATTGCAGAAGAATATTGTCTGATATCCAAGATTGAACCTAAAAATGTCACTAAAGCTTGTCAAGATGAACACTAGTTGGAAGCTATGAAGGAAGAGCTGACACATTGAAAAGAATGGCACATGGATATTGGTTTCGAGGCCTAAAGACAAAAATGTGATTGGTACAAAATGGGTGTTTAGAAACAAGCTGAATGAAGAAGGTGAAGTGGTCTAGAATAAAGCAAGACTGGTATGTAAAGGGTATTCTCAAATGGAAGGTATTGATTTTGAAGAAACCTTTGCCCCTATCACTAGGATTGAAGCTGTTAGATTATTTCTTGCTTATGCTGCATACAAGGACTACAAATTCTATCAGATGGATGTGAAGTCAACATTTTTAAATGGAGAGCTAGAAGAAGTGTACATTGAACAGTTGGATGGATTTTAGCTAACTGAGTAGGAAGATATGGTCTGTTGACTGAAGAAAGCTCTGTATGGACTTAAGCAAGCCCCTAGAGCCTAGTATGCTAGATTGGACAAATACCTACTGAAGCTTGGATTCACTAAAGGTAATACTAACAACAACTTATACTTCAAATTAGATAATGATAAGGAATTAACTATAGAAGTTTTTATTGATGACATCATTTTTGGAGGAGATAATCTATGTATGAAGTTTGTTGATGAGATGAAGAATGAATTTGAGATGAGTATGATTAGAGAGATGAAGTTCTTTCTAGGATTGCAAGTTGCTCAATTGGACAAGGGGATTTTCATATCTTAGTCCAAATATGTGAAAGAACTAATGAAGAAGTTTAGAATGGATGACTCCAAACTTGTTGGTACCCCCATGGTGACCAGATGTAAGTTGACACAGAATGATGACTCTCCTAAGGCGAATCAAACTAGATACAATTCAATGATTGGTTGATTGCTTTACATGACTCGGAATAGACCAGACATTATGAATGTTGTATGTATGGTTGCTAGATTTCAGCCTGATCCAAAAGAATCACATGTGACTGCTGTGAAGAGAATTTTCAAGCATCTGAAAGGAACATTTGACTTTGAACTTTGGTATCCAAATGATGATGATCTCACTTTGAGTGCATATACTGATATGGAGTGGGTTGGTGATGTAGATGACAGGAAAAGTACTAGTGGTGGTGCTTTCTTCCTAGGGAAGAAGCTAGTATCCTGGTTAAGTAAAAAGAAAAACTCAATTTCTCTATCTACTGCTAAGGCAGAATACATTGTTGCTGCTAATAATTGTACTCAAGTGATATGGATGAAATAGATGTTGAGAGATATTAGGGTGGTATATGAAGAACCTATTGCCATATACTGTGAAAACTCAATTGCAATAAATATTTCAAAGAATCTGATGCTGCATTCCAAGACTAAACATATATCAATCAAGTTTCATTTCTTAAGGGAGAAAGTGTATGAGAAAGAAGTCAGACTAGAGTATGTTCCTACCAAAGAACAAATTGTAGATATATTTACTAAGTCATTTCCAAAGGATACTTTTGAGTATCTCAGAGGAATGTTAGGGGTAATTACCCCTCCTGATAATAACTAAAAGATGCATTTTCTTGCATCAATATGTGAACTTCATTGCTATATTCTGATCTGGATTGATGTTTTTGAGACCACTACTCAAGGGGAGTAGTCAGATGTGCAGATGTGTGGTTCAGAGCATGTATATGGAAAGGTCATTGTTACCTTTTCCATTGATGTCAAAGGGGGAGAAGTGTAATGGGAAAAATCCTTTTAAAAGGAGAAGTGCAAAAGAAGTCAATGTGTTGGTTTGATGGTATTTTTCACATCACGTGTTGCCATCAATTCCAAAGGGGGAGATTGTTGGATTTTGTGGATATGGTCGCTGATATGTGGTTGTCATTAATTTCAACACTATTAGCATTTGGTGTACTAGAGGTTGTATATGTCGAGGATATTGAGAAAATTGTAGTGTTCTAGGTTCCCAATGGAATTGTGCAGATCATGAAGGTGCTTTGTTCTGTACATTGATGATTATCTTGTGTTGATTAAAGGGTTTATTGTTGAATGTTTCTAGATCATCTACCTAAAATTTTAGAGGTCCACGTGAAATTTTGAGTATTGTGGTCTGACAGTGTTTTTGTGGTCTCTATCAATGTTCCTGAATAAAGATTGTGATTTTGGTAATCTCAGTTGTTGTGGATGCTACTCTATTGTTTCTTTGTGTTCTTGGATGTCTCTGGATCATTATCTATCTTTGTGGTACGTCCACATTACTCGGAGAGATCGTGGTTGAAAATATTTTCTTGCGCATGTTCAATTTTTCATGTTCTTGGCCAACATGTTAGTGGTAGCATGTGGTGGATCTTCGTGGAAAAATTAATTAAGGTATTTTTGTGTTGGAGATATTAATTTGGGTCTCCACTATGTTGTGGCCGACCTTGGTAGATTTGCATTGGAAATTTATTTGTAAATTGGGCCGACATTGAAAATATGTTTTATTTTTCTAGTCGACTAAGTTGTGATGAAATCCCATGTAGTGGATATATAAGAGTGATTGATTGAGCGAAGTTAGTGTGTGCATAAGTGTGAATGTATGCCAAAGAAAGTGTAAATGTGTGAATAGTGTTTCTATCATTCGATTATTGAGTAGAGAGTGAAGAAGATTGAGCAAAGTGTGAAGAAGGTTTTTTTAGCTTAATTGGAACTGTAATCAGGCTTGTGCATAAGCTATTTTCTCAGTTCATATTCTTTGGATTTTAACCCTATTCTGTATTGTTGGACAATGAGTCCTCTTTTGTATTTGAGCAATGAGCTCTAGGTAGTGTGCCTAAATGCATGTGCATTCCCCTTATTATTTCTCTTTATACTTCTAACAGAGTATAATCTTGTGGACTAACATCCACCGTGGTTTTTCCCCTAATAGGGTTTCCATGCAAAAATATTGGTGTTATTTGTCTCACTGATGTGTTAATTGCTTGTGGTTATTTGCTTATTCATCAGATTTGAGATTAAAGTTAAGATAAGTTAGAAAAGTTTAAGTTTCTATGACAACTGATTCAACGCCCCCCCTCTCAGTTGTTTTTCCTTGTTTTGCCAACAAGTTCTATTTACTAAACTAGTTAGATTTCACTTTCACCTTTGTGATAGGTAAAAGGGTTGATTGATTGTTGTAACAATTTTCAAGGACAATAAAATTTGGCAACTCTACTAGGTAGATTTAATCATTTTTATTTTCTCTTCTTGAATAGAATATTTCTCATTATCTAGCCACATTTAATTTTGCATTCATTGATGACCAGATCAAGAAATAATATCACTACTGTTATTCAACCTAGTATGTCTCTTGAGTTAGAATAAATTAATCTTGCTTTAGACCCTAAGGCCTTCTGGCATGAAAATAAAATCTAGAATAATTTAATATAGCAATTTAAATTCTTTTAAAAGAAATAAAAGCCTTTGATAACACCATATATAATCAAACACAAGTTCAAAATCAACAAAAAATTAATAAAAATTGAAAAATCAAAGTAGGAAAAAATCTTCAAAATAGAATCACATAAACAAACCTAGGATATTGGATCCTTTAGAAGAAAGTAATATTTTGAAATATTTGTGGTAAATATAAAGGTATTTATTGTTACTTTGTTTAAGTTATATAAATACAATGAGTCATAACAATGAATGTGATATTTTCAACGGAAAAGAATTTACACTATTAATAAAAATCTACTATTGGAGAAGAAAACTTAAGTACTTGGATAAGAGATAGTAAGGAGAAAACCTTCTAAACTACCTTCTTTAAAATGGATAGAAATTCCTAAATTTTATAGTTACATCAAGGAATCATAGGAATATCACTTGAATTATTTTAAATTGATCTATGTTGCAATAGAAATCATCGATGAAAAATATTCTCTTAATACTCTTTTCCAAAACTCTTAAGGTAAAACCTATAAAGTATTCATTAGCTTAAAATTCTTAGAAAATCCAAAGTTTATTATGAATTGATCAACAAATTATCCCAAATTTTAATTCATCTAGGAGAGACTATTTTTTTTGGTTCCCTATGCACTTTACCAAGATTAGATAAAATAATCCTAGACATTATACCTCTAAAGAGGATCTTTCTCTTGTCTTATTATTATTTTTCTTTAAAATATCATTTGTCTTAAAAGTAGAAAAGGACATCACTTCTTTTGATGGAAATTTTACTTTTTCCCTTCATTATGAAAATAAACTTTAAAAAAAGTTCAAAGATAAAGATTCAACTTGTATGTCCTTTGATAACACAAAAAGATTAAATGTGATTAGTTCTTTGGGTAAAAATTTGGTTGGCATTAAGAAAAAATAGTAGTCAGGTCATTTCTGTTATGAACAAGTTCATAGATTGAGGTAAATCACAATTTGAATTGAAACCATTATATTGCATGGTATGTGAATATGATCATGATATAGAAACTTACATTGTTTATAGAAAATATGAAAGTATAATCAAAGTGAAAAATAATGATCCTCCTAAATTTTTAGATATTATAAATTTGTGTATTTTTTAAGAATATTTGAGTAAAATTTGAAGCAATATTTTAATTCTAAAAAAAGAATTAAAACTAAGAAAATTCTCAATCCATTGGAACACAAGATTTGAGCATAAATGACAAGAGAATAAAGATATTTGCTTCAAGAATTCAATTTTATAGATAATATGCTTGTTGTTTCTGCATCTAACCTTCTAATGGGTATGTGCATGATCATGATGGGCTAAAAAGGGGTGATATGATGGGTATGTTGCTGACAACTTTTTTTAACCCAAAATTGATGAAACGAAAAAGGTTTTTAAAGGATATTTTCAGCTTTCCACCAATATAAATTATGCTTTATTTTGAATTTAATAAATTATTATTATTCATTTTCTATTTGAATTATGACTAAAGTCCTGATTGATAGGTTGGTTGAAAAAAATCTATAGCCTTCAAACGGTATCACATTTTTTGAATCCAAAATATGCGTCACATTCTATGCTTCGCATACTATAGGATTAAAAAAGAAAATTTGAATTTTATGAAGTTTTGACCAAGTTAAGGTGGTCAGACATACAAGTTTTTATATTTTTTAAAAGTTGTAATAAAAAAAATCATAATTAATTATTTACTCGGAAAAAAATTACAAAAATATATGTATCACATCAGGACATGAGTCCTCTACTTATATCTAAAATCTTATAAAAAAATATTATTATTTTATTGTGGTTAGGGTGGTCAGACAGATGCCTACTTATTTTTTCCTTGAAATTTAAGTACTACTGCATTGAAATTTCAAATTCTCACCAAATAGGATTTTTTTTTAAAATAAACCTAGTAGTTTAAAAATTACATTCAATTTTCTACAAATTTTATTCTTACATATTTTTGAAATAATATAGATAACTTATTCAAATTTTTACATCAAGTTGCCTATCTCTGATTTTTCTGAATTTTTTGCCACTTAAGGGCTTATTTTTTCCATGATGATCCTACACATACCCTAATGTATAATTGTAAGATTAAAGATTTCACCTTTTTTAGAAAAAAATAGACCCAAATTTGTTGACTTAAAAATATAGTCTTTTTTTAGTGCAAAAAAAACATATTCATTTTTTTCTACAAAATAATTATTTGATTCAAATTATTATGTGTTGAACTATGGAGATTACTTACAATCATCTAGATATAAGTTTCCTATTGGTCTAGTTTATGTTGAGTCTATGTTTTTCCTAACAATCAATCCAAACTTTCCCTAGATAGTCGAGTATTGATTAAGATACTAAATACATTTATTTGGGTATTAACTACTCCAATAAATAAAAATATTGGATTTTCTAAACTTTTCAAAGAATCCATTAATGTTTTTCTTTCTATTATAAAGATATGAAGATTATGATCCCATGATAATATGACATGATATCCCCATAAAGCTTGGTATTCAACATATGAGGTAAACTACCTTAGAAAGTGAACCCCTTATTAGAAGACACCCTCAAAAAGAAGCTAAATGAAATGTTAAATGGTGGCGTGATTTTTATTGTAATATATTTGTATTGGGTAGCTAACATGGTTTCATTTCATAAAAAGAATAGTAACATTAGTTTATATGTTTATTTTCATTATTTGAATAAAGCTTTTTATTTTCATTATTTGAATAAAGCTAGGGTGAAAGATAAATTTTCATTTCTCAACATTGATTAGCTTTTTTTATTAGTTCACTAGTTTGGAAGTGATGTCTTTATTAGACAAATTTTCTATACATTATTAATTTTTTTTGTCAATCTTAAAAGATAGATATAAAACCACTTTCACTACATGGAAAGGAACTTTGGCCTTAAATCATATGATTTTTAGCCTCATCATTCATGATGACACTTTTTAGAGATTCATGCTCATGAATTTTTATGATTTGATTATATTCATAAATAGATTAAATTTTGATAACTTGACAATTCATTCTAGGAAGCAATAAAGAGCATTGATGATCTACTATAAAATCATGGGATATCTCTTAATACAAAGAAATCAATGTTTATATTAATTGAGGGCAAGTAATCCTGAAAGAGTTAAGACAACTAGACAATTTCCTTTACGAAAGGATGGATCCAATTTATAATATTTTTTTGGTAAATTTAACTTTCTATAAAAATTTATGGCTAATTTTATTGATAATATCTTAGTTATTTTTTCTTTTAGATCAAAATTTTGATGTTGCTTTTATATTTTGTAAGGGAAGCCATAACTAATTTGTAGACACTAAAAAATGACCTAAGCCTGCAAGCTTTTTTTTTCTTTTTTTTCTTCCTAGCATAATTAAGACACTTTAATTATGGCTTTGACCCACTTTCGTCTACTAATTAAATAATTATTTAATAAATTCATGTCTTTTTATTCCTCTTGATTATTTAAGTAAATAAGTTTTATTTATTTATTTAATGTGTCACTAATTGTCTAACGTCTTTCTATAATTAAATAAATTTCTTAATTTATTTAATTATCCTTGTCCCATAATTTGTCCTGATTATTTAAATAAATAAATTTTATTAATTTATTTAAATATGTCACTAATTCTTATAATTAAATAGATTTATTAATTTATTTAATTATGGGCCATCTTTCTTTTTTTTTTAATAAAAGAGGGTAAAAACTTTATTGAAATCATTACAAAGTCCAAAGAAGGAAGCCACAAGGGGCCAAAACAACAAGAATTAATTCACACCCAAGAAGCACCTCATATCCTCAGCAACCCACTCCTCAAGAACAGGGGCCATATCAACAGGGAGATTGCTCCAATCATCCACAGACCAAGAATCAGTCTTTTCCGACGCCCATCTAGCCAGCCCATCAGCCACCCTATTCCACTCCCGTGGAATATGACGGAAAACAATGGACTCCAAGGTAGAGCACAGAGAAATAATATGTTTGACAACCACAGCTAGCTGCCAATTCACATCCTCCAAATTTTGATTATTCAACATATCAATAACCACCTGAGAATCAGCTTCACAAACAATCCGCCGCCATCCAAGGGAAACCGCACGCTCAACCGCCAAGAGAATAGCGCTAGCCTCCATAAGATTATTAGTTTGCAAACCACGATACATAGAAAAGAAGAAAACCACCACTCCAAGGCTATCTCTACCAATACCACCAACCCCAGCATGCCCAGGGTTACCTCTAGAAGACCCATCAGTATTAATTTTCAACTCCCCTAGAGCAGGTGGGCACCAAAAGCCCTCACGAGCAACCCTCTCACGCCCACGCCTACGATGCACTTTACTCATAATACACTTCCCCCCTGTGGCAAGACCCAGGGAATTTACAACACCCAAGTCCCCAGGAGCAATCGGCACAGACAAGTCACACTTTGCAGTCAAAGTCTCCAGCAAAGCCCCAAGAATTCGCCTCCAAAGTTGCCCCACGAGCAATTTTTTATCCAAGAATATTCTTCTGTTACGTTCCAACCAGATTTGCCAAACAATCAAACTAGGACCAATGCTCCAAGCAATTTTAAGAAAAGAGGTTGTAGCAGGAGAAGAACCCTGTCTCTTCCAAAAATCCTCCAAAGAAGAGACATGGCAACACGGTAAGCTCCAAAGATTCCACCAGTGATGCCAGATAGTCTTAACAAAAGAGCACTGAAAAAATAGATGTGATAAGCATTCATCATGCTGACCACATAGAATGCACATGGAGGGGCCCTGGAACCCACGTTTGCAAAGATTATCCCAAGTAAGACACTTACCTTGAACCACGAGCCAAGAGAAAAAATTACACTTAGGCCAAGCAAATTTATTCCAAGCATGCTTCCACCAAGAAACCTGGGAGCTTCCAAAGACCTGTTTATCCAAAACCTGATAACCAGAGGCAACGAAAATTTTCCTTTCAAGTCAGGTCCCCAAGCAAGCACATCAGCCCCTTGGAGAGAATTGCAGACACGACTCGATAAAATCTTAGCAAGCTCTTGACGATCCTCCACTGCACCACCAGGAGGCCAATCCAAGGGGCTCTTCCACCTAGACACAGAAATTTGACCCAAAGATTGTTGAGATTTAAAATCAGCCACATGACTCCAACCCGCCTCCACAAAAATCTGGCACAAATCTTGGAGATGGGGATGAGATGACACAATGGGTGGGTATCCATCCCAAGAATCATACCAGAAAAGAGCATCTCGACCCCCATTACAAATCCAAAAAAGTCCCTGTTTAACCAACTTGGCACCACGTTTAAGGGTACTCCAGATCACAGAGCCTTTCCCCTCCATACTAAACCTTGATACCTCCCTACTTTCTACTGCCCCCAAATATTTGAAGGTCAGAATTTTAGCCCAGCACATATGCTGTTGAGAGCACCAGCGCCAATACAACTTAGCAGCCAAGGCCTGCCCATTCAAATCAGCCCGCCGTAAACCAAGACCCCCCTCTTGCTTTGGCCTACAAACAACATCCCACTTCACAAGACTCCATTTTCTATGAAGAAGATTACCAGCCCACAGAAACTGACGAGACAATTTCTCGAAATCTCTAATAAAACTTGAAGGAGCAGAAAGAACAAAGCATTTATAAATAGGAAGAGCCTGGACCACCGACTTTAAAAGAGTCACTCTACCTGCTGAAGAAAGCCACCTGCAAGTCCAATGACTGACCAATCCTCGAAACTTATCAAGAGTCTCTTGCCAAAACCTTTTGGGGAGAGAGCGAACAGCAAGAGGGATTCCAAGATAGGAAAAAGGAAGCGAACCAATCTGAAACCGAAGGATACCAGCAATTCTCCTTTGAATACCTTTAGGAGTGTGGAAGAAATATATGAAGGACTTCCCCTCATTTATGCATTGCCCAGAAGCCGCCAAGTAACTATCCAAGACACTGCACCAATTGAGAGCCTCCTCAACCTTAGCCCTGCCCATCAAAGCAGTATCATCTACAAATTGCAGATGAGACTGAGGGGGAATACCATCTCCCCAACTCCATCCCTGAAGCAAGCCACTAGCAACCTGAGCACGAATGAGTCTTCCCAGGCCTTCCGCAAGGAGGATGAATAAGTAAGGAGATAGGGGATCTCCTTGCCTAAGGCCTCTAGAAGCACCAAACAAACAAGTGGGCTCACCATTGATAAGCACCGAAAAGGAGGAGGAAGTGACACAACTCCTAACCCATTCAATCCAACCCTCAGCAAAGCCAAAAGCTCCAAGGATTTTAAATAGAAAACTCCATTTAACACGATCATAAGCTTTAGCCATGTCTAACTTGATAAACATAGATTTATCTTTTGAGGATTCCATAGAATGGATGGCCTCAGCAGCAATAACTACCCCATCCATGATCTGTCTTCCAGCAACAAAACCCCCCTGCTCTTCAGAAATTAAGTCATCAAGCCAAGGCTTCAGCCTTTCTGCGATCAACTTAGTAATAATTTTATACACAACATTACATAGAGCTATAGGCCTAAACAAATCCAAGGAGTTAGCTCCCACCTTCTTAGGAATAAGAGCTAAAAATGTAGCATTTAGGGACTTCAACATTTGTTTATGCATAAAGGATTCTTGGACAACCTCTAAAAGGTCCAATTTAACCACTTCCCAGAACTCCTGAAAAAATTCAATGGGGAATCCATCAGGCCTAGGAGCTTTACCTTTCTTCATCTGGAATACAACCTTCTCAAGCTCCGACAAGGTAATAGGAGCAAGCAATGATTCATTCATTTCATTAGTCACCAGCTTCGGGATACAATCTAAAATTTTAGCTTCATCCTCCTCCGCAGGAGGCGAATCCTCAGAGAAAAGGGTAGAGAAATATCGAATGCATTCAGCTGAAATAGAGGCTGAAGAGGACAAAGATTCCCCATTAGGCAACAGAATAGAAGAAATAGCATTACCTTGTCTCCGATCCTTAACTGAGTTATGGAAGAAAGCAGTGTTTCGATCCCCAGCCTGGAGCCATTCAATACGAGACTTTTGTTTCCAAAAAATCTCTTCTCTTAACTCCCATTCCTCAAGCTCTTTTGTTGCAGCAACCTCTAATAAACTCAGCTCCTCTGAGAGGCCTTGATCTCGAATTTGTCTGGTAATTAGGTCTAGATTATCTCGCGCCTTTTGCTTTTCCTGAAATAAATTACCAAAATGCTGCCTATTCCATCTTTTCAATCTGTATTTAACATACTGGAGCCTCTTTGAGAAAGAGTACATGGCAGTGCCATATGCTGGCTTCCCCTGATCCCACCAACTAGGGAGCAAAACATGAAGAGATTCATCCCTAAGCCACATGAGTTGGAACTTAAAGGTCTGTCTAGCACACCGTTGAGGCACATCAACTACTAGCTTAATAGGCCAATGATCAGAACCACGACCATCCAAAATTTCAGAGCTTATCAACCACCTGTCCCCCACCCAAAAACTAGACACCAAAAATCTATCAAGTCTTTCAGAAATAGAGGCATCGCCAATTCTCCTATTATTCCAAGTAAAAAGACCATTGCCAGGTTTGATATCCACAAGATTCAAAGCAGAGATATTGTCCTGGAGCAATAATGCAGAAGCCTCCAACCTTGCAATACCACCTCGTTTTTCTGCAAGCTCCGTGATAGCATTAAAATCGCCTCCAATAATCCAAGGATGGTAGGGAAATAAGCTGCGAACTAAACGAATGTTGGACCACAAAAGTTGCTTTCCTTGCAACTCCACAGGCGCATACACATTGGAGAAGAGAGCAATTTCCCCTGACATAAAACAAGAGGCCACCATGGAAAGGGAGGACCTGAAAGACACCCACCAAAGGGGGCAAATCTTACGCGGGTTCCATAAACATGCCACCCCGCCAGAAGACCCTTGAGCACCAATGCATTGGCATCCACCATTCCCCCATAACTTAGGAACTAGATCCATCATACCCTCCACAGAGAGCTTAGTCTCCTGCAAAAAAAGAACATCAGGCGAATGACACCTAATCAAATCCCGAACAACTTTTTGTCTAGGGCCACTGTTCAAGCCCCTAACATTCCAAGAGAGAACTATCATTTCGAGGGGCATGAAAAATGTGAATCCAGAGTCTTGACTGACCCTGACTCCACCAAAGTCTCCCCTATCATCTTAATCTTTTCCTCATCCTTCTTCCTTCCCAGCTTAGAAATTTTCTCCGGCCCCCCCTTCTTGAGAACTTTTTGCAGAACACCCAACTGAGAGGACGCCTTAATATTCTTCTTGCCCACCTCTGGACCAACTTTTTGCAAGAGGTGAACCTTATCTACACTATCTTTCACTACCTCAGCACTACCACCCAACTCAACCTGAACCTCCATTTGACGATCTGTCCCTAGAGCCGAAGTCCCATCAGTAAGCGGAGCCATAATCCCCTCTGAGTTGAGCAAAACCTGACTAGAATCTTTCCCAACCTCATCTAAGCATGGCACTCCCATACCCCCCTCCTCTTGGGGAGCAAGCATTGCCTCAACTAAAGGGCCATGCTGATCAATATCCAGAGTCCCATGATCTAGATCCAAAAATCCTGGGTTCACCTCCTGTTGACTAAGATCCTCTAGCACCTCAAACCTGTTGAAGGTGTCCTCCTCCTGCCTGTCCTTCAAAGTCCTTTTATGACCTTTATTTCTGTTTCGGCCTCTAACGGGAATAAATCCATCTTCCCTACCACCAGAACCCTGAATGGGGTCCTTGCCCTTATCCACCCTAGGTGGATTAGCTGAAGGTTGAGAAGAATGAGCCTCCAAAGGCTTGGCCTTTGGACATCTGCGCAAGAGGTGACCATACTCATGACAGAAACGACAACGGAAGGGAAGTGTTTCATAATCCAGCTGTTGCACCCATGAATAATCTCCTGCACTCACTTCTAACGAGTCTGGCAATGGCTTACTTAAATCAATTTCTACACAAAACCGGGCAAAAGTCATTACCTTTTTGAATTGTGTTTGCTGAGAAGAACCCACAGGTTTCCCCAGCTTCGAGGCTAATAGGCACAACACATCCTCTCGCCAGCATTCCACAGGGAGCCTTGGAAGACGGACCCAAACCGGAACCCGATTCGGAAGTTCCTCTGCCGGGTTGAAGCCAGCATGCCATGGCTTAATAAATAAGCCCACCTGGTTATAAAAATACGGGCCCCCTTCAAAAATCCTATTCCGATCAGCCAAACAATCAAAAGTAACCATGAAGTAGTTATTTGCCAGGAGGCGGATCTCCATCTCTCCCTCAGGCATCCATGTCTTTTGAGCCCACATCTCCAAGAATTGCAAAGAAATTTTCAAACCTAAGAATTTGCAATAAAGAGAATGTCGTGCATAATAATCAATGTCTTCAGCCAACATCTCCATTGGAATGACTACGCTCGGCCTCTCTTTACACCGTTCGAGGCACCCATTAATCTTCGGAATTCTAGGCCCCCCTACCGAGCCCATCTCGACTTTCTCAGGTTCCACCGAGAAAAGATTATTATCAAAAATCTTCGAACCCTGTGGAGAGGGTTTCGATCCAAAAGCAGAACGAAAGTCCATATTGGGACAAACCCTAGAAGATTCTCCAGTATCCATCAAAGAGCACACAACGCCAGATGAGCAAGCAAGGCCCAAATAAAACCAAGAGCCCTTCGAAGAAGGCACACTCCACTGGACACCAAGGTCGCAACCCCCCAACCCCAGAATACACACCTGCTGCAAAAGAAAAGAGCCTCCCCCCAAATAGCGTAAAAAAACCCACCCCCAAGAAGCTTCAGAGAAGAAGAGAACAAATCCGACCCCCAACTACACATGCAACCACCAAAAGACCACATGCAGGCCGAGCCTAGATGGCTGCGGCCTCATGCAGCGCTGAGCCATCCTCAAATCGACATGGATTCATAAGATACAAATTTTGGGCCACCTTCTTCAATTAAATAATTATCTTTAATTATTTAATTGGCTTATTGGACATTTCCCTCATTTTAAATATAATTAATTATTTAAAATGATCTCACATTGTTAACTGCCACTTCTTTTAGTAAATAACCCAAAAATCAATTATTTATTGTCACATAAATCCATATTTTTGAATTAATTTTAATTCAAAAATGGTAATCTTCTTCCATAAATCAAGTAATTGCTAAAATTATTGATTTTTCGAGTCTTATCTTTCTATCTCATCTTTATCTTCTTGATTTTCCGAATCTTATCTTTTTTACTAATCTTTATCCTCTTGTCACATTTATTCTCAACCGTTGATGTGATTTTCTCAAATTGCATTTTGGCCACTTATTTTAGATTTTTGCCCTAACCCTAATTATGGGTTGTCACATGCAATCTTGACCTCTGATTTTAGGCTTTCATCAACTTTTAATCCCGGTCGTCCATCCAAAATTACATTTTCTATAAAATGTCAATTTTGCTCACATTTTAGACTTACAACTTCTAGATATTTCATTTTGGCATAATTGATGAATCTTAGGAAATCTTACATTCTTGTCATAGGCTTTATTTTGGCATAGTATAGACATTAGTTCAATGTTTATCATTTGAATGATAGCATTATAGTCATTTTAAATCCTTCAAAATCTTACTTAGGACGTTGTCATTGTCTTTGTCATTAAATTGCTCGTACATTGAATCTGAGGGCAACACATCTTTCCAGCAAGTTAGAAGGTGTAATGGAGATCAACCATGGAGATTGAAGACACTTGGTGAGCTTGTTCTGTTTTGTGTTTTTCATTTATTTTCCTTTGCACTTCATTACTTTCTTTGGGTTTTAGGTTTATGATCTAATTCTGCTAACCTTAGGAAAATTCCCATTGATACATAATTTTCTAGTCTTAGCTAAGATAGGTCTAAGCAAAGATTTCATTATATACATCAACACCATTCATAAGGCCAAAAATATTGTGATAGTCATTATTTTATGAAGAAGAGAGACATATGTTGTTTTAATTAAATTTCAAAATAGGTTGAAATAAGGTACACTTTATAAAATTTATATTTTCCTTACTTAACACTTGCCAAATACAAATATCTTTTGATGGGTAATAAAGTGATCATGTCCTTAAATGTACATATCATATCTCACCTCCTTAGGTATCCCATTATTCATGAAAGATTAAAAAATAGACATTTAAGATTTAAGAATATAACTTCGAATGTAAAACATATAAAACTATCAATTTAATGATCTCATAAACCATCTATCTAAAATATTCTAATTTTGATGTAAAATTGGTTGTCCTTGATGTAGATGAATATTTAGACATGAAATCCCATTTTTTGAATTTAAAAGGATACAAAATTACCATAAGGTTCAACAATAGACTATACATGCAATAATTGGATTGGAATATTTCATAATATATAATTGGTATCATGTCTTTATATATTATTTTAAAGATTAGGCATGTCTTGATAACCTTGATAAAAAGAAATAAATATGTTTAGGGTTCTAGGATCTTAAGTTTGTTTTACTTGAACATTTTGTATTTTATCACAATAGATATGGTATTTTATTATGATGTTTAACCCATGAACAAAATTAATAGGTTCTCAAGTTATATCATGAAGGGATCTGTGGTGGGAATTATTCTTCGAAGATAATGACCAACAAAATTTTGAGGGTTAGTTATTATTGGTTGACTCTATTCAAAGATGCATATCATTTGGCTTGATCGTACATGCCTTATCAAATATTTGTTAGGATAGTACTATTGGACTAATCACCAACATCTCCCTTCGGATTCGGGACATGGATTGACCGCCTCCCATGTATCTATTTATCTCTAGTGTTTGTATCAAGTGTTAATAGGTTGATCTTTTGGTGCAATGATAAACATGTTCCAAAAAATGGTATCAGAGCCGTGGTCACAAGTTTGAATCCCCTCAGGTGAAACTGAGGGGGGGTTATTGGACTAATCTCCAATGTCTCCCTTTGGATTCAAAACATGGAATAACTACCTCTAATGGATCTATTTATCTTTGGCATTTGTATCACACGTTAATTGTAGTGTCCCTCCATGATTCACCTTTTTTTATGATGTTTAGATCATTTTCATGACTATGTGTGATGTTTTATGTTAGGACTTATCACGTGTGTTTATAGATATGCTTATCACATTGATATATGTGTATGGATATTCTAATGACTAATGGAATAGTGATGTTAGATGTTGATTAGTCTTTGAATATTTTGATGATGATTATGACATGTTTATGAATATGCTAGGAAAAGAATGTGTTACCTTATTTTGGAATGGTTTATGATTATTGGTGTTATGAGCTGTTATTTGATATATTATATGACACTTTTAAATGTTATTTATGTGTAGAGGGAAGGATGTCATGTTTCTCACTTTTGAGAACCCTATAATGTTTTAATTTTCTTTCACTAGGTATGTGATGATTATATGTATATGTACGACCATTTGTGTGTTGTAGGTTGTAGGTACTAGGCATTGATTCCACTTGAATTGGTAGGTCTAAGCGTGCCTTAAACCCAATGGAACAATTGATCGAAGATAACACTTGGTCCCCTACCCTAGCCATCATCCTCGAAGAGGATGAGTATCTGGTCTAATACCTTGTCAATGTTGTATGTTGTCAATTAGGTCTTGTTTTGACCCTGGTTAGGGTTTGGGTTATTGTTTGGTATTTGGCTGTTTAATTTAAAGTTGTTTGATAAATGTTGTTTTGGTTAATTGATGCATTAAAATAAGTTATTAAATAAAAAGGCGCTATGTTAAATAAATATAAATGTATTTATTAATCATCATAGTTTATAATAAATTAAATGTGATGTAATAATAAAATAAAATAAAATAGAAATTATAATGGAATGTTGTAATTAGTAAATTGTAAAAATAATATACAAGGATAGAAAGGTTTTCATGCAAGATCATGCATGATATTGAACAAATTGTTGAAAAAGAAACTTGATGTTTTTTTTGGGATTTTGTGAGATTTATTTGGATTTTTGTTGTAAAAAAAGGAACAGTTTTCTTTTGTAAATATTTTTCCATTTTGGAGATTTTGGATTCTATTTAGGGAAAAGGAAGTATTTGGTTTGCAAAAAAATTTTGCATATTCTTGTTGTTGTGGAAATGGGAAATTTTGGGAGAAATTTAATTCAGAGTTTTGAGAAGAAAATTTTAGTAAAAGAATTTCATTTCCGTCATTGATTCTTGGAAGGGAGAAAACATAGATGGATAGGTGAAGGAAGGCATCGTATCAAATCAATTTGGAGAAAATGAATTTTACAGATGAGTCTTCATTCTCCTTGTGATAGCGCTATTGTTCGGATTATTTAACGATTTAATCGTTTGGCCTATAATCTTAGTGTAAATGTATTTTATGTATATCATGTAATTGTTGCATGCCTGAGAAAATAGTTATTTACACTAGCCGATTGCTCTCTTGAATGTTTTAATAAACCCAATTTGTGTATATATTGCAACCATTAGATTTGATGAGATAAAATCTACCTTATTTTGCTAAATGCATTTTCTTCAAAGTTTCTTGATGCTTCTCAACAAATATATTTGAGCATATATGGTAATCTTGCATCTTTTATGTTTGAGTTTTCTCGTTGATAATCCACTTAGTTTCCCAGCTTCAGTCATTGGTTACTCACTAATCCAATTTATAATTATATCCCTAATTAAACTTAACTTTGTATGACTTCAATGTGTTGTTTTTCTTAGACAATATTCTATAATGATATTAAGCGTATTAAAGCTATCTGTCACAACCATCGAAAGTTTAACTCTTTGAATCCTCCTTTTGAAATTGGTTCTACATTGTGTAGCATGTTTATATTTTCTTAGCGGGCATCCACTAACACAAAATAAGTTCTTGGTTACCAAACTAAACAAGGATATCTCCATCTTTTGTGAAAGTTGTTTGTCCTTGGTTGCGAATCTATGAAGCCTTCTATTGAATAAGGTTCAGGAAGTATATGATGTATTTGGATTTTCTAATTTCATATTACTTGTGCTGCAAAAGTTCTCTATAAAACCATTTTGATCTAGTTTTAGTTTCCCAAATAAAATTCTTCCATGATCCAGCCTCAGGTTCCAAATTCTTATTGGCGTTCATCCCTATGTTAGCCCCCTTTTATTCACTGTATTCTGTGACTTATATGGCTTAAGAACACAATGATTTTTAGGGTTTAGGCTACGTATACTGCCTAAGGAAAATACTTCCTTGTGTTTACATTTGATATTGTGTGTGAGTCGAGTTTATACTATGGCCTATGATTTTATTTGATGGTTCTTTATTTGGTTTGGCATTCAATATTCAATGAATATGCTTTATATTTGTTAAGTGATGAATATGTATATGTTGGAGTTCGATTAGTATGCATTGTAGTAAGTAATCAATGGAAACACATCATGAATGGAATTCAATTGATATGATTATATTTATACTTGGAATTCGACTTATAAGCATTGTATTTGGTAATCGATAGTTTATCATTGCGTTTCTTTAATTTGATGGATATATTTGATGTTCGGTTATATATATATATATATAAATAAAAAGAGTATGAATCTATAGATTTGCCACATAATAATTGTTATATTATTTTGAAAACTGCATTTTGTTATAATATATACATATATATACTATGGTTATAGTGAAGAAAATCTTTGTTTATGTAAATAATTGAATATGTTAGAAAGTGAATTGGGAAGTTAAGTAGAGTGAATTGATTTACTTATAGTTAGATCATTGAAGGATTTGTTGAAATAAATGTATAGATTATCTTTGTCTGTTGATTATTTCATAATTGATAATTTTGGATTTGTAAAATCATGAAGTAACTTAATTGTTTAGAATAGTTGTTATTTCAGTTATTTATGGACTATTTTGGTAAATGGTCATTCAGTGAACTAGGTGGTTTAGTTAATGAGTATCTTGAAATGTGGAAGTATTGTTTTATTTAAGGAGTATTGGTGTTTGTGATATATTGTTTGATTGATTTCTTGTAATGAATATTGTGTTGATTATTGGAAATTTGGGGTGATTTTGGTAATTATTAAAAAGTGGGAATCATTTGTGAGAATTGATAAGGTTGGTTTCTAGAGGCCTAGGAGGGAGTATTTTGGTATGTATGGTTTTTATGTTGGTTTCTCTTGGAAGTGGTTTGGTAATGTTTTATGTTGTGTTCAAGAGGGTCAATGCCTTGCACAGTGTATAGATTCTTGTGATTTTGATGAGTGTGCAAGATGGTCAATGTCTTGCACTATTTTGGGATTCATGTGATTACGATGAGTATGCAAGATGGAAAATTCCTTGTGTTGATTTGTAGGGTTTACTAGTTGCAAGTAGGGGGAGTGGCTCTCAATGGAGGCTAGAACCCAAAGTGGTTTTCTAGGATAACCTATTGGGAGTTTCTTAATCTAGTGATAACATTAATAATGAATAGGTGGATGTGTAGATTTCACATTAATCAAGATAATGGTATGCCTCACTCATAGCTCAAGTGCTCGTTTAGGATTGAGATGAGATGGGAAGGCCTGGAATGGCAAGATCATCTGCCTTGTCCTCGTGAAAGGTGCATTGATTCTGCATGAATTTTAATGGGGGTCAAGGATTGGTAGAGGCTGCCAACATAACCCAGGATGGGGGTTGGGTCCTAGGAAGATCAACCAAGATAACCCATATCAAGTTATGTGATGACACTCTTCCCTATTGCAATCTAGCATTCCCCAGTTGGTTTTTATTCTCTTGTTGTGTGTGTGCCTCTAAAAGTGAGGTCAGAGTTGCAAGTGATGTTCTATTGGAGTATGTGTTTAACCCCTAATTCTATGTTTAACCCCTAATTGTGTTAGGCTATTGCTTTCTTGACTGCCTATTTGTAGTGGCACCTTGTGTTATCTCCTAGCATAGGGGGTGGACCTAAGGGTACCACATGTTCGGGAGGTTGGTGCTTTTTCTTCCATTGGGTATCCTTGTTGCATGTTCATATGTGTGGTTGTTCCTTGTGTAGCGGATTCTAGTTCCAACTCCAATTCGAGAGGGCTATATTTTATGTATATGTAGTGTATTGTACATATCAGTGTATCTCTTATTGTGATTAGAAGTATTCTTTCCACATGTACTTAGGAAGCATTGTTGTAAATGTTGTAATGTTATAAAAAATATTGATGAACTCTTGTGTAAGGGATATTTCTAAGTGATGTATTTTGCATATGTTAGTTATTTAGAAATAATCTTTAATGATGTTATCCGATGACATGTTATGGAAGTACATAATGTAGAACCATATAATGTGGTGATTTAAAATGAACTTTGCTTGTTAGATTAATCATATTATTGTGGTAGTTAATAAAATTATTCTTGTTAACTTGGTTGATAGTTATGTGAGTAGCACGGTCATGGAACCTTAGAGGACTTAAGATTAGAATATATGTTATATTATGCTATGCAATCTATTGTGTATTTAATTTTTATTTTTTTAAAATTGTTTTGTTATTATGTCATGGTTGTGTTGTCCTTTGGGATTCCTTAGTGGGGTGTTACATCCTAGTATTAGAGCCTAGGTTCATACACTGGGTATTTTAGATACATATGAGCCCATTATGTGAGATAGTAGTGTAACTTTAATAGTAAACCTTGAAGATTTCGTTTCAAGTCTTCCTGGTTGTGCATTCCCTAGACCTCACCTTATGTTTGTTCGTGCTTGTACTCTTTCTCTCTTCTCTCTAGAAGTTATAGCTATGTGTATTATGTGTATTCACATTTTGTGCTTTCCTTTTTTATACGAGCAATTGTTATATGATAAGTTATGTGATATTTGTTTCTCTTTTAATTTTTTTTGGGTACTTTTTAAATGCTAAGGATAGTGTTGAGTGTATGATTGATCATTTTGTATGTATTCCCTTAAAATATGTTACCATGAATGCTCATACGAATAAATTTATTAAAAAGTAGTATGTCTATCTCCCTTATAAATAGTAGGATAATGTGCTTGTGCTCCACATAACAATTTGACTTAGAATAGGATCATAATGCATATGTGAACAATTTTTTCAATGAGCATATATTAGTTGAATGATGTCTTTGTCTTTCTCTCTCTCTCCTCTTTCTTTTCCAAGTTTGATATGAAATATAAAAGATGTTGATTTATGATGCATTGTACCAATTAGATCTATGGAAATGTTCATGTATGTGATACTATATGCAAAAGGATTGTTTGTATAATTTCACCTCTCAGTAAGGAATTAGGAATTATCTGTTGCATTTATAATGTTTGGAAATGTGGTGAAATATGGAAATTTGCACATTTTAGAGCATGCAGTACAAAGATGCATTGTAGACAGTGATGTTATGTCTAGAAAATTTGATCATTTCGTGTGATCTTACTTAATTGGCATATATATGCATTGATGAGTGAATAGGCTAAGTAATGGTATTATTTTCTTACCTTATTTGAATTCTAAGGGATGTGTGTGTGTTCAATAAGTTTAGGTAGGAAGGATTAAAAATGAGGTAAATGATGTTGTAGTATGAGGAACATGTCTTTAGCTGTTGGAAAATTTATGGACTTTTAAATGTTTAAATTAGAATGTTGATAGAAAACAATTTGATGTGACTGAAAAGTTTTTTGGATAATGTGCATGTCTTGTACTTGATTTTGGGTGACTAAATTGTTTTGTTGCATTATGAAGATCATTCTATTTGTATTCATCCTATACAATGTGCATTGTGAATGATATGGTGTAGTAGTGAATCATAAATAAAGAATCTAAAATTAGTTTTCATTATGTCTATGACCTTGTGAATGGGATATCAGAATGAACTTCAAGGATAAGTGTTGAGTGTATACCTTGTGTGGGTGTGAAATACTCTCTCTCTCTCTCTCTCACTCTCTCTCTTGTATATGTTATTTACATAAAGGATGACTGCATGAACGCTAGTGGGTAAGGAAAATATTATATTGCATTAGAAGATAGTAAATGAATGTAATAAGTAGGAAACCATGATTTTTTGATTGTTTTCCAAATTAGCTCAAGAGAGATGTATTATAACTATATGGCCTAATGTGTTTGGTGTACAATCTCTAGCACGCTTAGTATAATGTGGTCTTAGGTGTCATGTAGCGGTTACTACCTTTGGTGTGGCTGATATTAGTCACCTCGTTTTATGGTTATGGTTGGTATGGTGTTTTGCCGAGATATGCTTTAAATTTGTGTTTTGTAATGTTGAGGGCTAGCATGATTTCTTTGATTTTCTTATGCTAGGACTGGCCACTGAACTCCTTTCTTTTCATTTATTTGGCGACACTTGTCATGTTTTATTCATCGTGGGTTGTTGAATTTCCAACATTCTTCATGATTTAATGTTGCAATTGATAATTTCTCCTCTTGGGTATTCCCTTTTAATCTCTTTTGGTGGTCATTCCAATTTTTTGGTATTGCTGGCCTAGTTTTAGTTGCTAAGTGTTGTTTTTATCTAGTTCAATTTGAAATTTTGATAGTGTGTTAAGGGAGAATACCACAGAGATTGGGGCCAGTCATGTTGGGTAACTAGATGGTATAACATATATTTGAATAAATGAAATGTGTTTTCATGATGAGATGCATTTGTAATTTTTGATCATATGGGATGCTAGAGAAAAGTGTGTTTGTGATAAAGAAGTTCACATTATATGTGTTAATTAGATGATAATGAACTATAGATTCTTTCGACAAATAATCATATAATTTTTTTTGACCTAACTAAAATGAATACCAGTGTGGATTTTATTTGAATTTGGTGCGCATTAGAAGTTATAAGCAGGCATTAATATTCTTTTCCTTTCTCCCTGGTTGAGACTTTACTATGCTTTAAGTTAGTGTGTTATGTGAGAATGTTGAATGGAAATATTATCTTACAATGATTTCTATTGGAGTGGTAGCTTTTGGTTGGTGTTTGAGCGAATTGGTATGTTCAATGTAATTATCAAAAAGTGATGTATCTTGTTGTATCATCTATGAAATGCATTCATTGTGAAATTTGTGTGTCGTAAAGGAAATCCTTGTTAATATTTTCTTATTCTAGGAAATAGGGAAAAGGAAGAATATGAGTAGGTTAGGACATTTTTACTTGTTGAGGAATTCTAATCATAGGTAAGTTAGTTATGTTTCTTATATTTACATTAAAGGATAGGTAAACATTGTATTATTTTATAAATTTTAGGACTAATGTGTGTATGTTTCATTCTAACCTTGCGACTTCCAGGAGTAAGTCGAATCTTAGAGAGGGAGGATGTAGTGTCCCTCCATGATTCACCTTTTTTATGATGTTTAGATCATTTTCATGACTGTGTGATTTTTTATGTTAGGACTTATCACATGTGTTTATAGATATGCTTATCACATTAATATATGTGTATGGATATTCTAATGACTAATGGAATAGTGATGTTAGATGTTGATTAGTCTTTGATTATTTTGATGATGATTATGACATGTTTATGAATATGCTAGGTATAGAATGTGTTACCTTATTTTGGAATGGTTTATGGGTAAGTGCACCAAGATGGTTCCCAAAAAGGGGACTTAAGTGGCCACTTTTTCTTTCTTTTTCTGAAATTAGGAAATACTAATCTTAGCCATGAAATTGAGGATAGTTACACTCAAAATTTTGAGATGGAACAAAAAAAAAGGATTGAAGTGCTCCAAGTCTACTTTCTAAACTACTAATTTATTTTGAAAATTTTTTAGATTAAGGGGTTCAAAAGAGGGACGTATACAAATTGGTGTTTTTCTTGTTAGAAAAACATAACATAGCAACTCTTGTACGACCCTAGCACACTGAAATTTTTAGTAGTATTTTTAAAATCGCTACTGTCAGAAGTTAGCTAATAGTATGTAGTTGATGCATGATTTTTTTGATAATTTTTTAACAAATATTTTATTTTTTACTAATTTTCTAAGTTGACACTTCCTAAAAAGAAAATTTTTGGTCGTGCTCCCCCTACAAATTTCGGAAAGTAATTGATTTTTTTTTAATTTGTAGAATGGAGTCTAGTTTCTAAAAATGTAATTTATTTGAAATTTTGATGAATAGTTAATTTATAATGAAAAAACACCAAACACTACTTTTTGGAAAAAAAGAGACATACAAACAAAATAAATTATTGGTGAAAGGCTTAACATTGTCAAAAAATGAAAAAAATTACATTGTTTGATAGCTAAGAGAGAACCTAACATTACCCATGTGTTCAATTTTTTCGATATTGAACCACATACAATCCTGACGGTGAGCACGAACCCGATTATGTGAAAAATTGTAGAATTTGCAAAAACACGTCTCTGGTTGTTGGGAATGCCCTCCAAGCCTTTGGGTTGGTATTCCAAGGCAAATACCAATCCTAAGGGTTGGGAATTCCCAAAGCAAGATATAATGCGAGCGTGGTATAACACGCTCACGTTATATATCAGTTTTGACATTTTTTTTGCTTCTACAGGAAACTTGTCAACCAAGACATAACACGAGCGCATTATAACACGCTTGTGTTATGTCTTCCTTTATGTTAAATTCCACTCTATTGAATGTATGTTGATATATTTGTATGCTTGTATGTACATGTATGCACTTGTATGTCATGTATTTATGTATGTATTCCTGTATATATCAATGCATGTATGTTGTATGTATGCGTATATGTATGTAAGATTGTATCTACACATGTATGTATGTATATGTATTATGCTTGTATGTATGTAAGTATGTTTGTATTTATGTATGTCTTTAGAGGGAACGGGAATTTTAAGAGAGAGAGAGAGTTGCCTAGGTAGGGTGGGATGGGGAGAGAGAGAGAGAGAGAGAGAAGGAGAGAGAGAGAGAGAGAGACAGGGGTGGAATTGAGAGTTTAAGAGAGAGGGAGTGGGAGAGAAGGGTTTGGAGTGAGAGGGACTTAGCTAGGTAGGGTGGGAGGGAGAGAGATAATTGAGAGAGAGGGAGAGAGAGAGATGGTGAGAGAGAG
>VDFB02351322.1:0-49793 GCA_007258455.2 Sequoia sempervirens
TATATATATGTCACCTCTCGAGATCCAGGGTGGGGACGGGTCTTTCGGAATGGGACTCCATGGGGGGCCATTTACCCTTGGGTAAATTGGTCAACTCCCATGTTTGGTTCCTCTCTATAGCCTCTAACTCTTCATCCATGGCCTTACACCACTTATCTTCTTTTACCACTTCCATAAAGTGTGTTGGATCACTATAGGAGTGCAAAATCCAAATTTTCATCAAAATTAGCATATTGTGTGTTGTCATGAACTCCTCACACTCTTGTCTTATAGGATCAATGATGCAAGTGTAGGGTGTGAGTTTAGCGCTATTTCGCTGCTCTAGCAACTGGAAGCTACTATACTCTGACTAGACTCTTGCTTTGCTAAATTCTGGAGCTGCTAGACTGTTGTCTCTGTTGCACACTGCTAAAGCTATTGTTCTGTTACAAATCACCGAAGTTGTTTTCTAATGTTCTACAGTAGTTTCTTCCCGAGCTACTACTCTCTTGAGCTCCCCCTAAGTTGCTATCATCTGCAACTTCTTCATCATCGAGGGGTATTGTAACTGAAATACCTGTGGTGTCATCCATTGTTCCATCCCATGCTTCATTCTTAATAAACACAACATCCCTATTGATTACAACATTCTTGGTGATGGGAATGTACAATTTATAGGCTTTTGACTCCTCACTATAGCCTATGAAGATACACTTTTCTCCTTTATCATCAAATTTTTGCCTCTTCTCTTTTGGCACAAGTGTGTATGCTACACACCCAAATATCCTTAAGTGCTCAACACTCCATTTGTTGTTTATCCATGCCTCTTGTGGAATCCTATCACGAACAACCTTTGTGGGGCACTTATTCAGTATATAGACTGTTGTTACTACAGCTTCTCCCCAAAATATGTGTGATAGCCCTTTTGCTTTCAGCATACTTGCTTCCATATCTTGAATGGTCCTATTCTTCCTTTCCACCACTCCATTTTTCTATGGAGTATACCTTGTTGTAAATTGTTTGTGAATGCCCTCATTCCTACAAAAAATTAGGAATTCTTTGGAGATGTACTCTCCCCCTCTATCTATTCTAAGGGCTTTGATATAGTGATGACTCTCTTTTTCAACTGCTTCCTTAAACCACTTAAACTTCTCAAAGGCTTCTTATTTGTTTTTCAAGAAATAAACCCATTTTTTTTGTTGCAATAATCTATAAAAGTCATGAAATATGTATTTCCAGCTAAAGTGGGGGTTTTCATGGGTTCACACAAATCTGAGTGCACTAATTCAAGATGTGCTCTTGCTCTCCTAGAATGTACCTGGATTGAAATGGTTTCCCATGTTTTTTTCCTAAAATGCAAGCCTCACACTTGCCATTGGGTTCTACAATGGATGGTAAACCCCTAACCATTCCTTTCCTAGACAATAAACTCAAACTTGAAAAGCTTAAGTGCCCATACCTTAAATGCCATAGTTTGGATGGGTCTTTGATGACTTTCTTGAAAGCAAACTATTGTTCGACTGCCATCTGTTGTGAAACTATTGTGAGTTCCAGTGAACAATGTTGTTGTTGACCATCTATTGTTCCTGTCGCAAACACTATGTGCATCCTTAGAGGAAACATTTTGTTTCACGTCATCTGCACTGCAACCATCACTTTCTTGCTGCTTCCTCTGTCAAATATCTTGCATTCTCCATTCTCCATCAAGATTTTATAACTTTTTTGGACCATTTTTCCAATGCTCAATAGATTATGCTTCATATCGGGGGCATAATAAACATCTTGGATTTGCTGCTTCTCACCATTCTTGGTTTAAATGTTAACTACACCTTTTCCAATGACGGGAACCTTCTCATCATTTGTACCATTTTGATTTCAATTTTTATATTGTTGTCTATGGAGGCAAAGAAGTTCTTGTTATCACTCATGTGGTTGCTAAATCCGCTGTCCAAGTGCCATACTTCATCATTGTTGCATTTTGTAGACATGCAAAATTAACATTATGCATCCGCTCATTAAATTAATCAAGCTAATCCATTCACCAGGTAAATCAGGTCTTTAGTCCTAAGGTTACTCAATTAAATAAATCAAAGTCTCACGTGACCCCCCTTTTAATTAAATAAACCAAACTTTATTTAAATAAATCTCCAAATGCATATTCCATCCCTTTTTTATTTAAATAAATCAAATATTCAAGTCAAAAAGGTCAAACTCACCTAATCATCATTAAGCTAATCTAATCCTAATTAGCCTAACCTAATCACCCATCACATCCTCTAGATATCCCCACTTGCACAAATAAATCAATTTATTGATTTATTAAATCAAACATTTTCCATCAACATGGCATCTTTGAGGAATATTCCCTCAAGTTTGAATTCAAAATCAAGTGGACATGTACATCCAACAAAGTAATTAATGTCTCTTACATGTCCCTTGCAAAGGTCAAACTAAGCATCAACTCTCAAATTCAAATTTGAAATTTCCCCCTCTTGGACACATTTCCCAAATCTTGCACAATCCTCAACCACTCACAAGTTTGCAAGTGGCCTCTTTTCATTGGCTTGTTCTTTATCCCACATTCATCCATTTGGCCATTCTCTCATCAAAATAATCTATAAATGAAAGGCTTCATTCTTGATCAAATGCTCCACAACTCCACAATTTCATCCACAAATCCTATGCAAAGTCACTCTCCTCATTTGAGAACTGATTTTTCCCATCTTACTCCATCATCATCATTGGCATTATATCATTTAGCTTATCTTAGCAAGGATTGGGAAAGGGCTTCTTTCCATAGAAGCACCAATCCACTATGGAATAGGTTATTCATTATGCTCGTTAGGATTTAAATTAGTTTGTTTTATTGTTATATTCGTAGAGTATAAGGAATTATTTCATAAAGAATGCCATTTTGTTTGCTTTCTTTTTAACTAACTTCATGCTGATATACATGAAATAGAAATAGAGTTGCATATTTCTGGTGTTACATTTGGTGCTAGAAGGATTTGTTATATGCTTGGACTAACAAATTTTCTAATGTGCTTGGTCTATGCTTTGAATTATTTTAAGTGTTGAACAGTTCATGTGTTGGAGTGAATTATTTTAAGGGCGTCGACCACCTGTTCATGTCAGAACTTACTCAAGCATCATTATTATCGGATGTCCAAGTTGTTAGATTTGTTATATCTCCTTCAACAGGTCTATGCGTCCATGTAAACCGTTTGTTTCTAGATCTCATGTCAGATATAGATCTAGCTTGAGTAAGGATTTATTTAGATTTACTAAGATCTCCTACATTCCATCTTAGCATAGCACGTAAGGTCATTAGTCCCCTGCTAGGGACTCTTTGTTCCTGCTCGTTTACTTACATAGTTATACACGGCACTGCTGTACACAATCACGACCATAGTTCTAGTGTTCCAAATCATATACTATGATCATATATGCACGAACACTCAACCTAAGGCTCAACCAAACGAAGTCCTCAAATCTAAGCAAAAATGACAATAAGACGGCAGAGTCTATGATGATTCCAGAAGGCATGATGTATTCATCTGAATCTGCCTTAAAAAAAAACTGGATGCAGACCTTAATTTAGCGGGACACCTGTATCGAGTTTTACTATACCCACAATTTCTTCTCGGGAGAGGCCCAACACAGTGAGGGATCTATATTGCACATCTACAAGATCTCTAGCAAGTTGTCGCACTCCTACTCTCAGTTCTTATGTCATACATTCTCAATAGTCTTATATCACGTATTATTGGAGCTCTGTTAAGAGATTGGTCTATTTCTTTCCTATCCTTATCCATTTTCCTTTTTTTGGTGAACGATTATTACATACGCTGGATCACACCCATATCATATGTGCCAGATCTTTTGCTTTCATATGGTATAAAGTTTCAACTTATTTGAGACCCATCAAAGTCTTTAAGAAATCTCTACCCATGATATGTCTTTTACACAGGAACCCATTAGATTTCAATGTTAGAAGGAACTCTGCAAATCCGATCACCGGTCTGCTCTATGTTCGTATTCTTAGCCGTTTGAGTCCTAAACCCGAGTCTTAAGAGGTAAGTTCCATTCAAATTCTCAGGCGACTGGCGGATTCTTGCAGGACTGAACATGCACACCCTAGGGAGTAACAGTAGATGTTTTCATGTAACCTTGTTTCCTATAATGATTTCATGTGAACATTACATAAATGAATTTAATGCCCCTCTCCATTGACGTGATAGCTCTCCAATAAGAGGCCATATCGTTCAACGACTAGGGATTCGATTTAACAGTTGATAGAACATCGCTTGGAAAATTTAATAGATCATTGATTTATTTAGCAAGAGTTAATTGAAAAGTGGAAGATTTGAACAGTGAGGAGAGGGCCCGGCTTGTCAGAATTTATACAATCATTTCATTTGGGCGCAACTTTACACATGCCATTTGCATTTACTGTGAAAAGTCTCAAATGCCTTTTTTTTTGGCTGAACGCACCATAAGTCATTGATTCTTTGAGGTATTCTGTCAAAAATTCCACGTACCTTGCCAGCACGCCACATTCTTTCCACAAATCTATTTTGGATTGCTTTAAATGCTACTGATGTCTTGTGTTGAAAGCTTCTTATGCCTTTTCAAACATGTCACTTTCATGCAGGTCAGGAAGTCATTCTGTGCTGATACTGTAGGATACGGCTCTACAACTGCCAATAGCATCTGCTTAAAAGAGTTGGCCTTACACCTAACAAATGCATTTGCTTGAAAGTTTTTGGAAAAAATCTTGTTCGCCATTTTCTTCATGTGTTGTAATATTTGCATAGCTGCATTTCCATCGACTCTGTCCTATACATGCCCTGCAAGGATGACGTCTCTTTGAAGCATTATGTCAAACAATCTATTTAATGCATAAAAAGCCACTAAGTTCGAGGACCAGCTGTTGGCGTGAGATGACTAACATGCCCCTTGTGATTTGATATTTTTTATGCATTAGATTGGAATGGAGAGTTTTTTTTTCTACTCATTTATTTCAAGTTGTGCGCACTGGTAGAGTCTTTAATTCTATTCAATATCAACTTGAAGGCATTAAATCTTTTGTTGTTGCTCATTGACTTCTATATACATATTATTCTCGTAGATATTATTGGATAGTTGATCTGCAACTTACATCTTGTTGTCACACATAGTATTTGAGTTGTTGGCAGGATTTTGTAGATCTAAAAACTTATTCTTTGCAGATCAACATCGTTATGGAAAGTGACCAAGCATTTAATCTAACTACAGATACTGTAGTGTTTACTTGAGCCATCGTATTTTACACCTCGTAAAGGGAAAAATCATTTTTTGTTTGAGTTCAATAAAGTTGTTAATCTATAATTGATTTTGTTTTACTAACTTATAATTGTTGGGTGCAGATTGCTAAGGTAGAATCTATCGATCAGCTCTTCATAAATTCTATCTACTTCTCATGAAGATAGATAAATCACAAGTAGATTTGAGTTGGAAAAGAGAACATTAAAATTGAAAAATCATTTCTAAATGCTTATCGTAATAGCTTGAAACGTCCATTTCATGCTTTTGTTTTTTGTTTCAAGATCATTTTTTTTTTCCAAAAATTGAGCTAAAATTGAATCTTAGAAACTCACTAGCTTTTGGATTTGACTAAAATTGAACAAGGCAATTTCTCACACTTCATTTGGTGCTTTAAAGCAGGCAAATATTTGCTTTGTGGATCTAAAATAGACAAAGTGATTTCATGTTTTGTAATCTTTTTGCAAAATAATCATCTAAAAGGCATATACTTCTCTACGCTCTTCACAGGGGACCTTGAGAATCAAAATCTTTTTTGATGACATTGGTGCAAGATTGCCTCCACACTTCTATTTGGGTTTTAAAATTAGACAACATCTTGAGTGTATGAGAATAAATTTATTGCATGTGTTCTCCTTTTGTTTCTAAACAAGGGTTGATCAAAATATGAATAATTTTATTCGCTTTTGTTTATCTTAGAGGGCTTTCCTTGAGGAAAAATTACTCACCCAAGGGAATGAATCAACATTGGCCTCTAAAGCCAAAGTATTTCCTCAGGATATAAATGTGGGTATTGGAATAAATGCGGTATCATATGGTTGGTCCGGTGATATGGATCAAGGGACTCTCGCGTATGGGTCAATCCCTGTGAGCGGAAAGTCAAATAAAACCCTTGTTTGTGGCCTAACTCATTCGCCAGTTTATCAAAGTGGTGCATTGGAACTTAGATTCCAAGAAATTACTTGCCATGTCCGATCTTGGTTGAAATATAGAGGTTAAGATTCCATTCTTAACATACCTTTATATTTTTTCCTTGGTTGCATGTAAAATCATCTCTTCTACGAAGGGCATGAGTCAAGCCCACCAAGAAAAATGTACCAATTGAGCTAGGACGTCATATTGCTTGTGGTTTGAAAACATAGTGCTTTGATCGAAAATATTGAAAAACCAACATTCAACGAATCATCAAAATTGCAAACCCTTTAAGAGAGGCAAATATCCTTGAACAAATTCACATGTTATTGCTTGCCCTTGATTTGTATCCTTAGAGGCTTCTAAACATTTGGATTTGATCTCAATTTGCTCCTACTAAGGTCAACATTAGGAAACCTTTGCCTTGATTTCCTTGATTTCTGCATAATGCATTTTGTAGGATGAAAGGGAACTACGACATTGTACATTCAATTGAAAATCTAACCAAGAGTGTTTGTAGTAAAAAGAATTCATTAAGCAAATATTAAATCAATTGGACCCCCCCCATATGTGCTTGGCATCTTTTGGTAAAATATGGTTTCATACAAACGTCAGTGCTTTTGATTTTGAATTACTCTTAGAAAGAAAACCTTCACTATCTTGGTCTAGTAAACAAGTCCTTCCTAGGTTCATTTGGATAAATCAAACACTTCATTCATTCTAACATTTATCATCCCATCTCACCAAACAACTTTAGAGCTTTGGAAACATCATTCTAGACTTGGGTAAATCATCAAAATCAAAATCACCTTGTTTAGTTAGGAGTATGGGAATTCATCATTTCTCATACCTCTAGTTAAATTAGTGTCCCTTTCGAAAAGTTCATCCTAAGATAGCATCTAACATCTTAGGGTTTACAAGTTCATTATCCAAATCAAACAATCAAAATCAAGCCCTAAGTCTAGCATTGATACAAGTCCCTAAATGTTCAAACACTCATATCATTCACCCCTTTCATCCTTCATCTCATCATTCATCCTAAGAACCTTAGAGGTCACTTTTGCAACAAGGTCAAAAAACAAGAAGAACATGGAATATAAACTTGATCCATACATCATGAGTAATCCAAGTCAACTAAGCTATCAAAGCCTTACAATGCCAATTGATTATCAAAACTCACACTTATACAATCCATACATAGGATCATTACCTTCTACAAATGTCAATGGCACAACAAGTGTGAGTATGCCCAAATAAAAAATTGGAACACATTTCCCGATGGTAGATCTAAGTCCAAACATACAAGTTTTCCAACTGAACAATCAATGCATGAGCCTTCAAACGAACGTCATCCCACCAAATCCCTACATGCCAAATGAGAATGTACCAAGAACAAGTTTTTGAAACATGAATCCGACAAACTTTGGGATAAATACGGTTGCAAATCATACGAATGTTGTTCAAAGTCCAAACAAGATGTTAACGACTTCGTGTATCAATCCAAGTCAAGGTAACACCATGCAAAATAAAAAAACATGACAATGTGGTTCCCAACACCAACAATGTTCAATTTCAATCCATAATGCCAAATTTGAACATCATCCCAAATTAGAACATTGTCCAAAATCAAACACAAGTACACACTCCAAATCTGCTTAAACAAAATCCAAATCAACTATATCAAGGGAGTCAAGATCAAAATCAAGATCAAATCTGGTGAGATCAAATTGATGCACTTACCAAAATAGTTGAGTTATTGCGCGAAGAGACATCTCCACCACCATTACCCATATCAACATCATTCCTTGGTTAAGGGCTTCCCCCTTTACCTAGCACCAATCACTCCATCCAAATCAATCCACCTAATTCCAATCAAGCCATCACATCAAATCTTTTGAATATACCATCGACATCGCACAAACAAATGGTATCTAATCAAACAACAACGTTGATCCCGAAAAATCAAAACACGGTCTCCCAAGGACCTATCACCTCAATCATTCAAACCATCACTATCCCTTCAATCATTCCAACCACCACTCTCACACCCATCATATCTCAAACCACTATGATCACTTCAAAAGTATCTAAACCACTTGTCACTACATCCAACACAATTCCAAATCCACCACCACTACCACCAAAACCAAGTGCAATAATTCAATATTGTAACATCGCACTAAAAGCACATCAAGCCTACCAACAAGCGCTTCAACAATATCAGGTGGCTCCACAAGCCGCTCAAGCTACCCAAGCTGCCCAAGCCTCTCAAGCTACCCAACAAACACAAGCACAAACACGAAGACTGATAATTATTGGGGATACCAATGAACATTCAACCACTGGTGATAGCATTGACAATCTCCCCACCACAATTGTTGAAAGCATTGATCAAGATCTATCCATTAAAGAGCACATTGGAGATGTTTCTATCTCATTCGAAGATCCAATCAACATAGGTCAAGAGTCACTTTTCAATCGTGATCAAAATCTGCCAACGATACCCAACAATGATCCAATTCAAGAAATGTCAACATCACTTGACCCTATGGTTGAAGACATTCACAATCTCTCCGCCACAATTGTTAAAAACAATGATCAAGATCTCTCCATCGATGAGCACCTTGAAGATGTTTCCACCCCATCTGATGATCGACTCACCATACATCAAGAGCCACTTTTTAGTGATCTATTTCAAGGAGTGTTAGGATTATTTTATCCTATTGACATAATGCATGATCCATTCACCTATGATCATGTTGAAAATTTCTCTACATCACCTTATGAGTTAGAGGATGTATCTCAATAATTTATTCCAAATCATGATCAAAATCTTTCACCAAAGTCTAGCAATGGTCCTTTCCAAGACATGTTGACATCCTTCGACCTCATGGTTACAGATACTGAAGGAACCTTGAACTCGACACTTGAAGATAGTGAACCACTTAGCATGTCTAATGATGACATCCAAGGACCCTTTATGGGTATGTGCAGGATCATCATGGAAAAAATAGGCCCTTAAGTGGCAAAAAATTCAGAAAAATCAGAGTTAAGCAACTTGACGTAAAAATTTGAATAAGTTATCGATATTATTTCAAAAATATGTAAGAATAGAATCTATAGCAAATTGAATGTAGTTTCTAAACTACTAGGATTTAAAAAAAAAAAGAAAATCTATTTGGTGAAAATTTGGGGGAATTTCATTATGAGTGGTGCCAAATTTCAAGGAAAAAATAAAGTAGGTTAATGCATTTAGGCCACCCTATATACAACAAAGTGATAATATTTTTTATAATATTTTAGATACAAGTAGAGGACTCGTAATGGGATGTGATGCATATTTTTTTTGTAATTTTTTCCAAGTAAATAATTAATTATGATTTTTTTTATTTTAGCTTTTAAAAATATAAAACTTTTGTGTCTAACCACCTTAACTTTTGTCAAAACTTCATGAAATTCATTTTTTCTTTTTAATCCTATAGTATGTAAAGAAGCATAGAGATGGTACATGTTTTGGATTCAAAAAATGTGATATTGTTTGAAAGCTATGAATGTTTTCAATGTGACCTATCAATCGGACTTTGATCCATAATTTGAATAGAAAATGAATATAATAATTACTTATTAAATTCAAAGTAAAGCATAATTTATATCGGTGGAAAGATGAGAATCTCCTTTAAAAACCCTTTTTGTTTCATCAATTTTGGGTTAAAAAATAGTCATCAGCCACATACCCATCATATTGCCACTTTTTGGCCCATCATGATCCTGCACATACCCTTATAAGCAATCCATCTTTTGAAATTGACCCATGTCAAGAGCTTGATCCAAAGCATGTCAAAAAAAACTCTGAAATCATTCAAGATCAAGAATTTGTATCTTCAAGATACTACAATGATCTAATGGACACTCTCCTATCTATGCAAGATGATCACATCCATATAGCACATACTCCTCCATCTACCCATGAGATGCTTTTTGCAGATGGATACGTAGATGATCTTCATTCAGAATAGGATTCCTTTACTCCTGATAGTGTTAGACAAAAAGAGCAAGTTCTTGATTCCTATAGTCAAACAGAGTTGTCAACATCAAGATCAGATATATCCAAAATCCAAACTGAAGACATCATGTGTGAAGATATCCAGCATTATCCACTCAAGGAAATAGGTCAGATAGAACAGGATGTTTCGAAGTCAGCAGAGCATCCAATCGAAATAACATCATATGCAATAGTCATTTATCAGCGAATGCATTCTAAACAAAAGCTCTTGGAACAGGTGGAATCAAAGCATGAAGGTACTACTTCCATAATACTAGGGGCAACTTCGTCTCAAGAAAATGTCAACATAGGGAGCACGAAGAGTTCTTATGATGAAACTAGTGTTAATACTACAACCAGCCATGTCATGAATCTTCATCCACCCATTACCCCATCCACGAATTGGGACCAATGTCAAAATAAAGAACTAAATCAAAGTACGAAGAACGTTATCAAAGCAAAAGAATCCAAGAAGTAGAATGTACAAATCAAATACACGTGGATACCAAAACATACAAAGAAAGATTATCCCTATCAAACTCCATCAGTCAAAGAAACTATGGGGCAAAATCAAAAAGGGAAAAGTATTCATCAAAGATGTTCACAAAAGAAAAAGCAGGATTTTCAAGCAACACACAAAGTGTATCAAGCAGTTGGTCCTAATTCCATGCACACTTACATATCCACCCATCATTGCTCATCTTCCCAAGTTTGGAGAGTCAAAGATTCCATGCTGTCAACCAATCCATCTCCTATCCCTAAACACACTCCATCCATGCCTCCACGCATGATACCCAGTTCTTACATTGACCATGTACTGGCAACGACGCTTGATCATAAGGATTCTGAAGGAACTCTATCGCGATGTGTGCATAAAGATAGAGTTAACCCTGATATCAATAAAGCAGATCAAGAATCTCAAAAGTGGCATTCAAGTGCACGTATCTTAGCAAAGAAACTTCTTTAGGCAGGATACCGATGGCACATCATGACAGGGGCATCTACATCAGCAACACCTGGTGATTCAGCATGAGCTTAAAATATTTTAGAAAAAACCAAAAATAAAAATAAAAATGAAAATCCAAAAAAATTAGAAAAAGGATTGAAAATAGTAAAGAGAAAAAAATCGTCCTCTAGTGAAAACCACTACGGTGGCACTTTGGGCAAGACCATGATGAAAACCTGGAAAACAGGCATCATGTATAGAATTGAGCATCTGTGTGTGCCACTTCAGGTGAAAGCATCTCATCCCATCCATTATAAATCGAGCATTCCATCCATCTCAGCCATAATAAATCCATTCATCCATAAGCCATTTATCCAAACCGTTTTCATCCATCTGCATCCATCATCCAAGTTATCTTGATCTTGATGAAAGTTTGGGGCACACTTTACACTTGCTTATGGTAAACATCTTGACATGGGCCGTTTTAATTGATCTTATCCTATGCAACATTATCTGAGCCATGAAGCATTATCCAAATGAGCATCCTTTGTTCAAATACCGTATCTTATCACAAGATAATCATTGAAATCCTTTGCATGCATACCATATCCATCGATCAATACACCTATCCGAGAATCCATCTATGACATTCCATACATTGCTAGACATTGGGGGCAGATATTTACATCTTGCTTCGAGAATAAATCTTGGTCTATATCCTCCAACTTATGTGGCGATCCGAACATTGGAAAACATGAAATAAAATTGGTCAAACCACTTGTGAGAAAAAATCCAAATCACTAGCCCATGGCATATTTTGACAAGATGTTCCTTATCAGGCTTCAACTTTCATCGAACATCAATCCAAACAATCACTATCAGTCACATCTAAACATCACGTCAAATCATCCGAACAACTTTTGTTCCAAATCAAGCTTCATCAATCATGATCAATCAAATCCAATCAAAACATCATTATCTTGGGATATCCTTCTTGATCATTGTGTTGCTTAACACTATCCTTGCATTGTTGTGTATCCTCAACAATGTTATCATCATCAATCCTGATCAATCAATCCTTGCATTGTTGTGCATCCTCAACAATGTTATCATCATCATCAATCCATCGATTTGATCAATCAACCTTAGCTTGGTTTTTAGCAAAATCCCAAAATAAAATATTGATATCGTCACATATGTCCATATCCAGATCGTCAAAATCATGCAAAAATCCAAAAACATCATAAAATCAAAAAATCCAAAAACATTCAAAACATATCAAAATCCAAAAACAAGTCAAAAATAGAATACATCAAAAAAACCATCTGAACTACATCGTCTCTGAGCTTAAACGTAGGCAAGGCTAATCTTTGATCAGCCCTCGAGACATCAAAATCCAAAAACATTCAAAAATCACATCAAAAATCACAAAAACATTTTGAAAAACACAAAAATCCAAAAAACATTGATAAAATCTTGAAAATGCAAAACATCAAAATCAAAAATCCATAAAAACATTCATAAAATCTTAGAAAAATGCAAAACATCAAAAAATAAAAAATCAAAACATTCATAAAATCTTAGAAAATCCAAAACCATTTGAAAAATCAAAAATCAAAACATTTTGAAAAATCCAAAAACCAAAAAATAGCCTCAAAACATTCCAAAAACGTCAAAAACATCCAAATATTTGAAAAAAATCCATCCATCTCATCTCACTTTCACTCAAAATAATCAATCATCCATAATAAATTGATCATCATCTTCATCCTTTGACAACACAAACAGAAACAACCACAACAATCAGCAAAAGCAAACTTCAATCATAAAATCAAAAGCAAACAACAAATCGTTAAAATCAAACTCTTGATCAATCGCAAACATGTCAATCAACCTTATAACAACAGCCTATCAATCAACTTATCAAACCATCAGCATCCTATACAATGCATGTCCTAGGATATATTGTTCCAACAATGGGCATCATTTTGGATATCACTTTGGATTCTTATCCTATCAAAACACATCCCTTTGGCTGGAGATATGAAGAACATTGGCTTGTTTGCATACTTGATCTCTTCTTTTGATTTATCTTATTGCGCTCATTCCAAGGACCTCTCGATGATATACGAGCAAAGGATTTAGAGAGATAGGAATGGGGCAACTATCATTATCCTTTTCTTTGCTATTCTTGTTGGACATTTCTTGTAAAATAACTTGGCGAATAGTTGCTTTGTTAGGTACGTCCTAGCAAGGTTTCTGTATGTCAAGTGTGAACAAGAATGCTCCTATTTGTTTGTCGAGTCAAAGTCCATCGCACTAGGTACAATGCCATCCTGGTTCTTTATACCTTGATGCATCATTCTTATGTGTGTAATCAAACATAAGGTAAGTAGCCCTTTTAAAATCCCAATCCTTGATAAGCAAATCAGCATCATCTATCATCATCATCATATCTCTTAAAGTCTCGTCAGATCATGGACTTGTTGGATCCTCTTGTCATCATCTCATCTTCGCGCTAACATAACATCACCAACGCATCCATCATGCATCCATCTTGCATCCACAAACCATCATCATTTTGCACATCATCTCACATGCCTTTTCATCATCATAATATAGATCTGTTAGTCTAAGCATCTCATAGAATCATACATTTTCATAATCACAGTATATCATCATATAGATCTGTTAGTCTAAGCATTTGCATAATCACAGCGTATCATCATCATAATATAGATCTGTTAGCCTAAGCATCTCATAAATCATCCATTTGCATAATCACAGCATATCACATCATCCATTTCATCCATCTCATACATCATATCATCATTTAAGTTGTTTAAGATAATATAGATTTGTTATTCTAAGCATCTTAAAATCATCTCATTTGCATCATCATCCATAACCATCCATTTTTTAACCTCTTTATCATGAGATCGACCCACAAATTGAATCTTTTTTCGATCTCTCGAGGCAATGTACCAGTGTACTTTCCACTTGGGCATCTAAAAAAAAAAAATTTAAATTTTTGATCACGGCAAGTTTATTCTTTGAACCAATGCAACAAGTACATTGCTTCAAAGAGGGGCAAAATGTAGACATGCAAAATTAACATTATGCATCCACTCATTAAATTAATCAAGCTAAACCATTCACCAGGTAAATCAGGTCTTTAGTCCTAAGGTTATTCAATTAAATAAATCAAAGTCTCACATCAACCTTTTAATTAAATAAACCAAACTTTATTTAATTAAATCTCCAAATGCATATTCCATCCCTTTCTGATTTAAATAAATCAAATATTCAATTCAAAAAGGTCAAACTCACCTAATCATCATTAAGCTAATCTAATCCTAATTACCCTAACCTAATCACCCATCACATCCTCTAGATATCCCCACTTGCACAAATAAATCAACTTATTGATTTATTAAATCCAACATTTTCCATCAACATGGCATCTTTGAGGAATATTCCCTCAAGTTTGAATTCAAAATCAAGTGGACATGTACATCCAACAAAGTAATTAATGTCTCTTACATGTCCCTTGCAAAGGTCAAACTAAGCATCAACTCTCAATTTCAAATTTGAAATTTCCCCCTCTTGGACACATTTCCCAAATCTTGCACAATCCTCAACCACTCACAAGTTGACAAGTGGCCTCTTTTCATTGGCTTGTTCTTTATCCCACATTCATCCATTTGGCCATTCTCTCATCAAAATAATCTATAAATGAAAGGCTTCATTCTTGATCAAATGCTCCACAACTCCACAATTTCATCCACAAATCCTATGCAAAGTCACTCTCCTCATTTGAGAATTGATTTTTCCCATCTTACTCCTCATCATCATTGGCATTATATCATTTAGCTTATCTTAGCAAGGATTGGGAAAGGGCTTCTTTCCATAGAAGCACCAATCCACTATGGAATAGGTTATTCATTATGCTCGTTAGGATTTAAATTAGTTTGTTTTATTGTTATATTCGTAGAGTATAAGGAATTATTTCATAAAGAATGCTATTTTGTTTGCTTTCTTTTTAACTAACTTCATGCTGATATACATGAAATAGAAATAAAAGTTGTAAATTTCTGGTGTTACACATTCAATAAGGTTGCAAACAATGAAAACATTTGACTGTTTATCATTTTCAGCTTTGTTCTCATTTGCAACATTAGCATTTTGGCCTCCATGGCCACGCTGCTTCTTTCTACACTCGCTAGCATAATGGCCATATTTGTGACAGTAATAACACTACACATTGCTCTTGTCATTCCTTTGATTCAAACTGTTGTTCTTCCTCTGGTACTGGTTTACTGACAGTGAGATGCTCATCTCCTCTATGCTATCAGAACCTCCTCTTCCAGAATTACTTCTTCCTCTGCCTCTTTGACCTCTTCCTCTATTATTTCTTCCTCTTCTCAAACCTCTTGCATTGGTCTGAGCTTTGAATGCTTGCTCTAGGGAAGGAGCAAATTTTTTCAATCGTTGCTCATGGGTTTGTAGTGAACCCATCAACTCATCTATAGTAATCTGAGACAAATCCTTTGCCTTTTCAATGGCAATGACTACATAGTCAAACTTAGTAGGCAGACTTCTTAGGATTTTCTCAAAAATCCTTTACTCTTCCATTGTTTCTCCATTGACTCTAAGCTGATTTACCAGGGTTGAAACCTTACTATTATCTTTCATTTGTAGAGTCTCAAAATTTCTTCTCAAGATCTGCAACTTAGCTAATCTCATTTTTTTAGTCCCTTTGTAACTATTTTGCAATATTTCCCAAGCTTGTTTTGCATAGTTGATGTTGCAATACATGGGAAAATAGTCTCACTTAAGGCTGCCTCAATAAAATTGAGGGATTTTGCATCCTTCATTCTTATCTCTTTCAACTAGTTTTTCTGTGCATTTGAAAGGTCTACAAATGCATTTGGGTTTGTGATATCATTGAACCCATTGGTGACCAACTCCCATAGGTCATTTGCAACTAAGATGGTTCTCATCTTCTTAGCCCATATATCATAATTCTTCCCATCAAAATTTGGTGGTTGATGCCAACCTTTACTATCACCTCCTGCCATATTTCTCAAATTTGAAAAGACTAAACAATGCCTGGATAACCTAGGGCTTTACCCACAATAACACACTGACTAACTGCCTAGAAAAATAGGGCTCTGATACCACTATTTGGGAGTCAAGGGTGCAATAAAACACAAAGTCACTATTGTGATAGGATGGATAGAGCAAAATAAACGTACAGAATATGCACAGTGAATGCACAGTGATAGCAAGACTAAACAAAAAGAAATAAAGTTTGCATATATTCCTTATTTTCTTCAAAATACAAAAACTCAGAGGATATTCTCTGATTTACATGAACAAAATAAAAATAAGCTATTTTTACAGATGTCCAATGATTGGGTGCTACACTCACACCTCCAAAAACATAAACTGCTACAATCCTGTAGTTGTAGCTGACAATGCATTGTGACTGATAAACATTCTTTCTGTGCTGCTACTATCATTGTTTTGTGTTGAACATTCTCTACTTCATCTGCTACTGCAGGGTCACCTTCCAATACAAAAACTTGCTTCTACTTCTTGTCTAACACCAACGGTTTCCAAGACATTCCTTTTGTCTTACTTTCAGCTCATGAGAATGAGCGCTCAAATTCAAATTTCAAATCTACCTAACCACATTAATTGTCGTAAGCTGCAACAGCTATTTCAAACTCAAAAAACATGTACTCCATTTCAAATTCAAATTTACCTACCAAAATAAATATTGCAGGTATACATTGGCTACAACTTGGTGGTCTTCATGTGACGTGGGGGCTGAGGTGTCAGGTCTACTAACTACAGAATAAAATATTCCAACAACATTTTCTTTTGCTCACTACAATCAACACACCTGCAAGTTAATACTCAAACTAGAGACAAAAAGGAATTGAAGTTATATTAAAAGTAGAGCAGAAGAATACTTTTTACAGGAATGTGACCCTGAGAAATGAGAGAATGAGCATATTTTTGGGCAATATAGACAGTGATACAATAAGGCCAGAAGACATCTCTTGGCACATTGGCAGCCACTGATACAGTGCACGACATGGTACTGTCTGCCATGATGCAATTGGCGGGAGGAACGCCATTCCTAGTGTGAGTAAGGAGGAGAGCGTCCAAGGTGAGTCCATGCTTTGCTAGCATTGTAAATAGCTCACCCAGGTGGGTGGTGTGGTTGTGCTCCAATGGTAAGCTGTCTATGAATGACAAAAATTAGAAATTGGATTTGGATTGCTGCAATTGCAACTTATGCTCTGCACTTCCAAGCATGCATTTCTCAGTCCATTTTGTATTAACAAAAGTGATGAAAAAACCTCGTGCAGATAAGAGATCGACGAGATGTATGAAAGCGTTGACGTGACCCTGCATAGGAAAGGGCACCAAAACTACATGCAAAGTGTCATCATTTCCATAATTCATCGTCATTCTCAAGTGGGCAGCAAATTCAATTTGAAAAGAATGCCACAAGTGAGCATCTCGGCTTCTCAACAATAGTACTCGGAGGTTTTCAATAGTGGTTGGCATGTTTTCTTCTACATTTTTTTTAATGAAAATTGTTGCAAGCCCTTGGCTACAATGCCGCATCATACGATTAAACATGAATTATCGAAACCTTGGATACCTTCCAAATCTTTGGTCATGAAATCTCATCAAGTGGATTGCATACTCATGCATGTGCACTTCCCTAATTCATGGTTGCATTTGTAGTGCAGCTCCATTTGGAAAGAGCATCAAAAATGCCATATCAAGCAACCCCTCAGTATTGTATTCATTTATTGGAGATGAGTTTATTTCAGGCAAATCGATAATGTTGTTTGCGTTGTCCTCAAGGTCCAATGTTTTCTTAATAATTTCTAATTCATGACATCTATTTGGAAATCTAGCCATAAACAATGATGTGTTTACTGTGCTACTTTCAATATCATCCCCATCATAGTCAATTTCATTATTTGGAACCACTATGTCTTCGCTAGTTTCAATGGTGTGTAGCATATTCGATATGTTTGTTCTTGCTTCAGGAAATTTCTCTAAGTGGTCAAAACTTATTGCAACATCCTGATAGTATGGGTCATATTTGACTTTGTATTGCAATGCATCTATGATATGGCTTCTACTTACATAATAATCGTAATAATTCCCTTTTGTATCCAGTCTCTGAACTATGAGTATGTCCAAGTCATGTATTATGCATGGAAGAACTTTTGCAATGTTCTTTATATCTTGTGGGAAGCTAATCATGTGACCACTATATTTATACTGCCCTCCAAGAGTGTGGGTTAATTGTAGCACTGGGTTGACTCTGGCAATGAGCATTTCCTCCATTTGGGTTAGCCTTTTCAATACAAAAGGTTGTTCTCCTGGTTCCATGTTGTTGAGTGCGGAGAATCGAGGGATGCCTCTCTCAGTGAAACATCTTTTACAAGTTGCATTAGTATCTGATGAATGGAGAAGCATGCCTGGGTAACATTCCTTGCATATAATGCATATTTTCCGATTGGAAAGTGCATCTATTCTTTGCCATAATTTTTTTATTGCTATCATCAAGTTAGCATTGTTGTTGAATGATGCTCCATGTTCTATGTTTTTTTGGGTCTGCATATGTTGATATTGCCATGTTTGTTTCTGTAAGGATCTATTGCACTTTTTTGCATTTATTTCCTCTCTATGATGCACATAGTATTGTCGACTTTTCTCACAATCTCGTAGTCTTTGGGATTCTCTTTGTTGGGGGCTATTTTGACTTTGTTGTAATATTTTTAGTCGCCTTCAAGTAGTTATATCTTCTCTATGGCGAGCATAGTAAGCCCGTTTTCTTTCTCAGTTTTGTTATCTTCTGACCTCTTGTTGATGTGGGTCACCTTCATTGTTCCCTATAGAGGAGTCTACCATATGTGGGTCTGGAAATGTCAGGGTAAATTAAGAATAAGCGTATAGAAAAACTGGATGAAACCATAAAATATTACATAGCTTAAGTGTAGATGAAAATCTAAAGATATTCCTTACTGGTTCACAAATGTGTATTGTAGTATGAGAAGGAACACAAATTGATGGAAGAAGTCAAAGGTGCATATGTAACCGTCCAAATAAACATGTACATATTGTTACAACAAGCGTTTCTAAGCGTGGCCAAAAAAGGTGCAATTTGGGTGAAGCATGAAGAGCAGGGAAAACAAACAAAGAAACATAAGATTTTAAATATTTATATCCATTTAAAGGCATTAGCATGATATTTTTCACATAAAAATATATCGACATAGTTCTTTACAACATGATTTTTTTTTCCACACATACCATACACAATCATACTACACTTGTACAAAGAACATGGAAAATATATTAGGCTACGTAGTACAGCTAAGACGATTCTATATTTTGCACAACCATCTATGGTACAACGTCGTGGTCAATGGAGGGAGTAGCCTTTACATTGCACATTTCCTAGATATTTTTGACCAAAAAGTACTCTCTTTAGTGTAATCTAGTTGTTCGACCTTTGCAATAGTTGCTTTCAAATGTGGCTCACCATTGTACATTTCAAGGTTACAACGTAGCGTGAATAGGTATTACTTGTTCAATACATCTCTAATCACCTCCTCCACATTTCTGTCAGCAACTTGATCAAATTGTAGGTTGTATAGTTTGTCTGTAGGCATGCCCATGAGTTTTGTTGCCCCTTCATCAAATGTGACTACCCATATTTCATTTGTTTGGTCCTGCAACTTGACTTGAAGTATATATCTATATTCATAGTCGACAAGTATTGTATTGCACTTTGCAAAAAACCAGTTTCCATCATCTGTTTGGGATAGTCTTTTCTTGCAAGGTTTGTTACTTGAGTGGGAAGGGCATGTTGGATAGTAGAATGAGCCAGTTTTTATGAATCGTGTCGTTGCCATCAGCATGCATTGCAGATTTTGTGTTGTATTTGGAGCCTCTTGGCGAATGTCACTGATCATCATCATTCTTCTAGCAGGTGGGGGCATCCAAAAGGAGCTAGTAGATGAAGCCTGAATGTCAATGTCATTTTCTTTGAACCAAGTTTTAATCTGCTTTGTCTCCTCGATTTCAGGGTCTATCCATAGTTTTGTAGTGGATGAGGTGTTAATCACTTTTCCATTGAATTTAGAAACATGCCCATTTCTAATAGAGAGAATTGTTGATTCATGGATGAGGTATTTTATCTTAGACTTGTGCACCCTCCCTTTCGGCTGACGATCCCCATAAAGTAACATCTATAGCTGTGTCGGTCATGTCAAAAATTGTTAAAGTCCATCTTGTGACCTATGTCCCATCTCTTCTCCTGATTGTGGAGCATGGATGTACGCAAATGACAATTTCAATGGCATCAACATTCGAACCATTTTTTTTGCTTACCAATGCATTGAGAGGTGTGAAAGAGTAGTGGTCTTTTGGGATGGAGATGCCATCTTCACAAAGGGTAATCCTTGAGTCAGGCATAAGCAAAATTTACAACCCACTATTAAGCTTGTTATAGAGTCTATTAGCAGGCTAGATCAATCCTCTAGATAATGTGTATGTAGCTCCTGTGATGATTTTATCGTAATGGATGTGAGCTACTTCATTGAAGCATGTCACATGTGTCTCAGTTCCTTCACAATCTATAATATCAAAGGTAAAGAGGTGGCCACTTCCTTTCTTCATGTTGTAGCTATGTATTTTAGACTTCATAATTACATGACCTTTGACGGTACACCTTGGCTAGAATGGGTTCAAGTTTTTGATAGGGATGATTGTCAATGGGGCCTCCTTCTCTAGAACTGGATTGACACCAAATAGTAGACGCTGAGGAGCTAATCTTCCAAGAAGGGAAGGGTTTTTGAAGATGCAGGTGAATCAGAAGATTCTACTGTTGAGCACCCAACCTATTCAAGATCTTTCATGCATAGGAAAATTGGCTCCCCAACTAAAGCATGCATTGTGTGCACAATGTCAAGGTCAGAAATAAAAATCCACTTAAATAGTTATAACAAGAGAAAGAATAAGCAACAATATGTAAGAGGAGAGCAAGCCTCATTTATTCTTGTGTCAAATAGTAATCAATACATAAACATATCTTGTGCTAGTTGATTGAGGACGGTTGTATCTTTTCAAGTGCACTATAGAGCTAGGTGTGAGTGCATTTGATTCTATGTGGCTAATGTACCTAGCTGGCAATGACGCTTTGTGCTTGTGTACATCGTCGGAGATATCAAACCTATATCGATTGTTGTGTGTATATTCAAAGCCAAAACTTGAGATAGCTATGACCTAGACATGAGGTTCCAAAGCCACATTTCCTTCATGCATCAATCTAATTGCATCTGGAGTCAATAAGCTTTCCATGGTGCGGGTCAAGGAAAGAAGCTTGCAAAAGTGTATTGGATGTAAGGTGTTGTGAAAAGAAGTCAATAGAACAACCTTTTCATCAAACAATAGCAACTAATTGCTAGATATAGCCGAGCAAACCAAAGAAGAGCTCAACAACAAAATTTAGATGGGTGCAAGGGGCAACATTCCTAGAACAATTAATTTTTGCACACTTTCTATTAACATCTACCTCATTGTGTGGAGTGAGCAAAGGAAAAATAGATACTCTTTATGCTATTCATTATCGGCTATACTCATTTTTGACAATCATGTACGTTACATATGTATAGTTTTGATTTTAATAGCTCAAAGATACATGAAGTCAAGCAGACACAAAATTGACACTTAGAAACATTGAGTGAATTGTAATAATGTTTGATGTATCTTTACAATGGAAAGGACCAAAGGACAAAGCAATAGATAGGGGAAAGGAGTTGTACATTCTTCCCACCATAGCATATCTTCTAACACCACATACAAGGTTTAATTATTTGTCGTGCTAGCAAAAAAGAAGGGGTTGGATGATTAGTAGTTGGTGTCTACATTCTGTATCAAGAGGGAAGCCATGCTCCCCACCTTCACAAAAAATCATAAGTTGATGTTTGCTAGGAGTTTCAGAAAATCTTCCTTAATCCTAGTAGCATTTCCCATGCCATACAACGCATCATATTTTAATGCTTAGAGGAAGTTGTAGTACACATCTAAAACAAGATATGTTGTATGGAATTTATGGACTGTCTATTGCACCAGCTTGACACCATGGTTTTGCACATGAAATGCTTCCTCACATGTCTTCTTAGCATCTTCAATAGCGTCGTCCCAATCTCTCATAATGTTCTTTGCAAGGACTACAATGTTGCTTTGGTACATGCCAACCCAATTAACAGAAGAAGAGTTTGATGGTGAGGGAGGAGGAGCATTAGCTTTCGATCCTGTAATGTCTCCCTTAGACAAGCTGCTAGAGATGGTGATAATGTCTGCAAGCGGTTGCAAGTTTGCCATTACCTGGGGAGTTCCGTAACAAGAACACATTTGATTATTTGATAACAATAAAAGTTGCATTTGTATGATTCATAAATAGACATTTGGAAATGGGATGGTCTAAAAAATGTAAAACAGAGTTTCAATAGGATATGGGTGTTCCAAATGAAGGAGGGGATGCTCCAAAGGCAACACAATAAGCCAAACTATACTAAAAGGCTATGTGCAGGATCATGATGGGCCAAAAAGTGGTGATATAATGGGTATGTGTAGGGTATGTGGCTGATGACTTTTTTTTACGCAAAATTAATGAAACAAAAAGGGTTTTTAAAGGAGTTTCTCACTTTTCCACCAATATAAATTAAGCTATACTTTGAATTTAACAAATAATTATTATTCATTTTCTATTTGAATTACGACTAAAGTCTGATTGATAGGTTGATTGAAAAACATCTATAGCTTTCAAAGCGGGTATCACTTTTTGAATCTGAAACATGTGTCACATTCTATGCACATGCTATAGGATTAAAAAAGAAATTGAATTTCATGAAGTTTTGACCAAGTTAATGTGGTTAGACATACGAGTTTTATATTTTTAAAAAGTTGTAATAAAAAATTCATAATTAATTATTTACTTGGAAAAAAATTACAAAAAATATGCATCACATCGGACAAGAGTCCTCTACTTGTATCTAAAATCTTATAAAAAAATATTATCATTTTGTTGTGGTTAGGGTGGTTAGATAGACACCTACTTATTTTTTTTTCCTTGAAATTTAAGTACTCTGCATTGAAATTTCAAATTTTTCACTAAATAGATTTTTTAAAAAATAAACCTAGTAGTTTAGAAAATAAATTCAATTTTCTACAGATTCTATTTTTACATATTTTTGAAATAATATAGATAACTTATTCAAATTTTTACGTCAAGTTGCCTAACTCTGATTTTTTTGAATTTTTTGCCACTTAAGAGCCTGTTTTTTCCATGATGATCCTGCACATACCCAACAATCAATAAATAGATGTATTTTACTCCAATTTTATTTATTTTGTTTTACTCTAAAACTTTGAAAGTATATTTCTTATTTATGTAATTATTTAATGAAACATTATTTACTAATTCTGATAAAAGCAATCTATCTTGCTAAGGCCAATTCATGGAAAGATTGTGCATTGGGAAGAACATGAGGACCATAGGTTAGCAACTGCAAGCATTTATTATTATTTTTGTTGTGAAGAATATTATTTGCGTATAGCATCCAGTCTCCCACCCGTATAGTCATTAGTTTGGTAATATTCCTATTGAGGGGAAAATAGGATAAAATAAAAGATCAAATCGAGTAATAAAAGAACAATCAACAATCACTCCCCAATTTTTTAAAAAATAAATCCCCTTCATTGAATCATCGCTGCACTGCAGATGAAAAAAAATAATAATGAAAAGATTCTATTTATTTACTATAAGTAGGCAAAAATTGGAGAAGTAAAGAAGAAATCCCTCTATGGTGAATAAGTGAAAGAGTAGTAACCGTGATAGTGATTTTGATTATAGGTTTAATAGTGATTCTAGAAAATATGTATTATGGCAGGAATATTGTATCTAGATTTATACCATTAACAATAATGAATATAAACTAACAATAATGTTAAGAAGTGATATTGGAAATTAATGCTAAGAAATAATAGTGATTTTAATGAAAGAATTAGTATTACTAATTATTGTTATGAAAGAATAAAATTAAATTAAATTAAAAGAAAACTTCTTCATGCCAATTTACCCACCGTGAATAAATAATTTAAAGAAAAACATCTACATGCCAATTTACCCAGCATGAATGGAAAGAGAAGTTAATTTAAATGGTGGCCATCAATACAATCATTTCCTACACAGTAAATGACAACCTTAACCCAAACAGATTCTCCCCCAAGGCATGCTTAGGAAAGACAATAATGATGCAAAGGTCAAATGTATGGAAAACACATAATTCACTAAACACAATAAACACTTTTTGCAATCATAATTTAGATATTCTGCAAACAAATTATTAACTTTATTTAAAACATTAAATTCTTTCACATCTCAGAGTCAAGCAACATTCAATTCTTTCATACCTCAAAACTAAGAAATCACTTAAGAAATCCTGGAAAGATAACAAATGAATGATGACAAATGAACGGTAAAAGTTTTAGAGAACTAAAACTTCAAATAAGCAAGCCCGTGACCCATGTTCATTTTTCTGTGAGTTTTTGTTTATGATGCTAAAAGAAATAACAATTCCAATATATCGATTCTTTCCAACTCAGAATTCCTGCAATAGAATTATCTAATGCTTGTGAATGAGACCTTATAAACAAAATAGATTTTTTATTTCAAAAAGTTGATGAACAAGGCAAGCTTCAAAGTGGGATCAGCATAGAGATCCTTACTAATATTGTAGTTTATTAATCATTTTCTACTGTCATATGTAGTTTTAACTAGTGCTTTGATGATGTTGAGCTTTTAATGGGACCCTTTCTAACCATTTTTAACAGTTACGGAATTTCTATCCATGGCCAACATCATTGACTTCCATTACTCAAGCTTTGGTTGAAGGTTGTTGTTAGTGCACAGTTACTGTGTCTCAAGTTGTTGATAGTTGTCACTATCATTTACTTAAGTATGAAACAGTGTAATTGGTAAGAATGGAACATGTACAACTTCCATTCAACTATCTATAACTTTTGAAGTCACAGATATGTACATGTTTCTGTTTGGGTGGATTGAACCATCTCTTTGTGTGGAGTAGCTTTCTATCTTTGTAGAATCACATTCAATGAGGACCAACTAAAGAAACTCTCTTAAGTATGAGCATATGGCTTGCAAAAAGGCAGGGAAGAAAATATAAACCTACATTCAGCATAGAGGGTCGAATCTAAACAGGGCAAGGGTGCCCAAAAAAAGAGCAAAAAGCATTGCATTTGGTATGGGAGGCCATGCAGGATACCCCAAACTACCACCTCTTCCCAAGTCTGAACTTGTAAATACATAAAGCCCAATACAAAATTGACACAGATATGCCCTCATATGGAAATCAAAATAAGAAGAATTTCCAAATTAAAAAGTAAAACCCAGAAAATCAAAATGTAAATCAGGTATTGAAGGGTTACTGATTGTTGAGCTTCACCAAATGAAAAGAAGCACATCTGGGTGTCACTTCAATGCCTTTCGTACAAAGCTACTACATTGCCTCTACTCCACTATAAACATAACCAAACAAAATATCTAATCAACCAAACAGAATATCTGAAGAGCCTTGAGCTTCGAGATTGGGAGGATGCTACTCACCCAAATTTCTCAACAATAGTATAAACTAAACCAGTCCAAATCTCTGAAGGGCTTTTCCCAATGTTCTCAGTTCTTCCCTTTACTGCAAACTCCAATCCAAAACTATGCATACAATTCCTATAAAAAACCACACGCACTTGAAAAAGCAGCCAAATTTGTCTGTCTTGTGTGTATCTTGCGTCCAAGTGAGAGCCAATGGTATTTCCCAAATTAGATACAACTGAACATAACCTCAAAAATTGTTTATGTGCCAATACAACAAACAAGAAAGCCCCATAATCCCAATTGATATCTGAATATTTCCTGCAGCATATCTTCCACAATCAAAATAGTATTTTAAAGTATATGAACTGCCAGAAAAAAGTTAGTAAATCTGATATTGCCACAACTTGAAAATGATTGTAGACAATAGTTTTTTTTTGTTCATGCATTAATGGGCTTGCTTGTTGTTTGAGTGCAGCGAACCCCAATCCCAGTTATCTAAAAGAAGAGAGAAGAACCTTTCAAAACAGCTACACATAGAATAGTTTTCTACATACGAATATAAGGATGCCAAAAGACATGATTCTGACAATTGGGACAACATAAATTGACAATTCAACATGCATTTCAATATTAACTATGAAGAGAGAAAGCTTTATTCCCAACATAACTATAACTCCTTTGTATGGCAGCCATTATCCTCTAAATCATCTCATGGAACTAATACAACAACACCCTCCAACCTATGCTCTCTGAGAGCTGCAAGTCCTTCATTCGCTTCATCCAAGGAGAATATAAAAGTTTCTATTTTGACATGAGCCTTGGGTGCAAGCTAAAGAAACTCAACTGCATCATGTCTGGTCAAATTGGCAATTGATACAACTTGTTTCTCACCTCATAAAATGGAATATAGGAATGTAGGAATCTGAGACATGTGAATTCCAAAAGCAACAACAATGCCACCTTTCCTAACGTATTTTAGAGCTATTGGCACAAAAAGTCCCACAGGAGAAAACAAAATATAGTCCCTAATCTTTGTGCAAAATCTTGTGCTTGTTTATCCCCTACTCTCGTAAATGCGTAAATTTGATGCCCTTCATAGATTGCAACCTAAGAAGATCCATGAAGGTATGGCATTCTCTGATTACTTTATTCCATCAATCTTGTAAATAAAATTAGTCTGTCTAGAAATGCTACTTAAATTGGGAACTATAGAGTTAATTTATTCTTATAGTCTACCATGATGACATAAAGCATATGCAAAAAACAATAAAGATGTAAAAAATGTATTTATGATATTGTAAGTATTTTCTATTTGATTTCCAATGAATGCCTAGGGAATAGTTTTTTCTGAGCAGTAATTGGAATGGTGACTTGATTTTTGTTTGCCTCATTATTCATTATATACCAATTATACTTATTGGTATTTTGGTATAATTTGGTCTATAGCATGGATTGAGTATAAAGTTTTAAATTAACCTTTAATTTTAGTTGTATTAATTGAGATATTATGATAGTTGGGAATTTTAGACTTATTTAGATTTGTTCTTAACAAAACAAAATCTTCTGCTGAATTTTGTTTTTAGCTGAGTATAGAAACAAACTTTATATTTGGATGGTAACTAAGTAATAGCAGTTTTCTAAGATTTTTTTCCCTTTAAAGAGGTTTTCTTTGATTTAACATTGAATTATTATATTTGAATCATCTTGTATGACAATTCTTTAACTATAGCTACAAGTATTGGTGCTTTAGTATGACAATTATTTAAGTACAGCTGCAAGTATTCGTGCTTTATAAGTTTAACACAAGTTTGTTGTTAACATGACTAGTTGGCCTCTACATAGCATGACCTCCTTTGGAAGTTGTTCAGAGTCGTTATCAGCATTTGATTTTGTATGTGTTTGTATTGCAACAGAAAGTGCAATACGGAGATTCAATAGTTTGAGCATTTTTTTTATATAGCCCTAGTAAATCATTTGTAGAAAACAAGTGCATTGATTGGTCAAAATTTGTGTGCTCATCATTTGATATCTATGTTTTTTTGTTTATGGAGAAGAATAAAAAGGGTAGCAACAGATGGATCTATTGGAGGAGGGTGATCCCACAATAATGGGTTACAATTTTGGGGCAACTTGACATTAAAATCAGGATTTTTCACCAGACATTCACTTTCTTACACCTATAGCAGCTAAACCATTAAGGTTTTGAAGATGAATCAAACTATTTATTTGTTAGATATTTTGTGTAGATTCTAATTATATTTTTATAAAAATTAAAAATAAATTGTGAATCATTTTATGTAATTTTTAATAACTTATTTTTTCTACTAATCATTTTTTAAAAGTGATGTTCCTTGACACATAACTCTTTTTATAGATAGGATACAATTCTGATTTTTAAAATGCAATTTTTTCACACCAATATCTAGGGATGGATATTTTTTCATAATTTTTTGTTAAATATTTTTTTTTAATTAATTTTCAAGTCAGTAATTATAATTTGGACAGAGGTGTACTTCGACATGCATAACTTTTTTTGTATTCATTTGAATTAACTTATTATTTTTTGTTGGAATAAGGACATCAATACCTAGGCATGTGTAATTTTTAGAATTTTTTTTCTCTATTTTTTCTATTTTTTGTGTGGTGAAATAAAGAACTTGATGTTCATTGAAAATCCTACATTCACAAGAAATAAAAAAATAAATATAATAATCAAATTAAACATATTTAAAATTATACTTTGGAAGCTTATAATAAGGACTACAGGCTTACAAATCATAAATTTTAAATGAATTCATTTGATCACTCAAAAGGTAAATCAAAAGTGTTTTTATCAACATTTTGATAGGTGTAGAGGAGACTCAATTATAGGTATGGTTTAAATCTAACAAGGTTCTATCCAAGGGGTTTGATCAATCCCTCTTTAATTAAAATAATTTAAATGGAACCTTTAAAGTCATAAATCATTGTATTTTCTAAAAATATGTGATTTAGAAAAAAATCAGGATGTCCCAAAAAGTGTAACCCATTATTGTTGGCAGCACCAGGAAGGAACACTGATGTTGGCCTCTTAACAAGCCCTTCACTTTCCACTCTGGCTTCTACATTGGCACAAGGCTTGATAGCTTCACAGAGGGTTTCTTGCTGCTTGAGTTACCCACAATTTGATTAGTAGATTTTTGTATTCCGTTATGTGTTATTTATCATGCACATCTAACGTCCATTTAGCCCACAGTTATATTAGAGACCTTCTATTTGGAAATTTGTGCTAGTGGGCATTCATATCTCACAGCAATTTGGCCATAGCTTTCTGTATCCCAAATTGCTTTAGTGGGCATTCCTTGATGTACCCATTTGATCCAAAATAAAAGAAGTGGTAAATACCCATTTTATCCAAATTTAGTTAGTTGTTGTTACCAGTCAATTCCAATTTAAAGAATTAAACTATACACATGCAAATACTTTGTTCTGAAGCTCTCATTTTGGCATAGGCTGGGACAATGCTAGTTGAAGACCTGTTTGTTGTGCAACTACCTCATGAGATTACCCATGTCAACTAAGGTGTGGAGTTGGGTTTTTTTAGCATCTATCAACTGTGTTTGCTTTTAATGCTTTTCCCCTCTCACATTTCTCCACAAACATATATGTTTCACATTCTTCGACTGAGCTCAAACTTAAATCATTTCCCTTGCTTTACATCTCCATTTGTATGAATTTTTTAGCTTGAATTTTAAAGACAGGTCTGCAAATATATTTAGTACCAAATTGAATGTCTACATTGATAAAATATTGTTCCACAAACATCTATGTTTCACATTCTTTGACCGAGCCCAAACTTAAATAATTTCCCTTGCTTTACATCTCCATTCATATAAATTTCTAAGCTTTAATTTTAAAGACATGTTTGTGAATATATTTAGTACCAAATTTAATGTCTACATTGATAATAATATTGTATTCAATCACTTTCATGTGTTGTATCAATTTGCACAGGACGAGTTTTAGCTGTAATCTCTAAGCCACCTCTGAAGGCACCACCCCCTATCCTTTACCCTTACAAATCCCCACCACTACCAATTCCAAATATTTTTATCCCTAAGCTAGCTCCAAAGATTTAGCAACTTCATCAGTTTACCTTGAAATTAGCCACACCTCAATATTTTTTGATGAAGTTAATCAAACATGGGACATTGGATACAATTATGCCTAGGAGATAGCAAAAAAATGAAACAAATCATACCAAAATCAATAGGTGACAACATGTAGTTATTAGAACAGGGGAAAACAACCTTCATATTTGCTTAGTATCAAGGTATCTCCAGCTAAGGTTTCCCATAATTGAGTTAGCTCCATTAGCATAGGGTGTGTCTGTAATACAAGGCCACCTGTTTTAAGAACTAGAAGCTTATCATATAAGTTGTTGGAAAATACTAATAGATTCAACCTTGTTGTTTCCCTTCTCAAATTTGGTATTGTAAGCTCCTAAAAGAGATACGCATTGTTCATTAGCCAACATTGACCTCATTCTTTGCCCAGCTTGCTTTTGGAGGCCCTGTTAAAGGTGACTACAATTTTAGATGTGTAGTCTCACCATATAAAGGAACCTTTTCCCCATCTGGCTCTTAATCAGACTACCTTTGAGATAGCGACTTCTAACTTATCGAAGAAGTGGCAGAGGGTGGTCTCCTTTCCATGAGAAACCCTGTCATTTATCTTCTTTGGGATTTCTTAGGAAATTTAGAGAAGGTTCGTCTCCCAGATGGGTGACCCACTTAAATTTTTTGAGTATAGGCAATGAAAATAGCCCACGAACAATTTGGGCAACTGCAAGCGTACAAACCATATTTGTCTTCTATAAAATCCATGTCAATACTTCATAAAAATGTTCACAGTTTAAGAGGAGTTGGTAGTAGACTCACCATATCTTGCAGACTCGATATGGGCTCCCCATCATAGGTCTGAGGTTTTTTACCGTTTATGGACCTTGGGGTAGACCTGATATGGCCTAGTTCTTCTTCACCAAGCTGATGTTGTAAGAGACTTCACCTATATTGATGACATTGTGAAGGGTTGTGTGGGTGCTCTTGATACTGCAGAGAAGAGCACAAGAAGTGGGGGCAAGAAGACTGGCCTTGCCCAACTCAGGGTATGCAATTTGGGGAACACTTCACCAGTCTCTATTCCAGATCTCATAAGGATCCTTGAGGGATTGTTGAAGGTAAAGACTAGGAAGAATGTGATCAGAATGCCTAGTAATGGAGATGTACCTTATACACATGCCAATATCACTCTTGCAAACATGGAACTCAGATATAAGCCTACCACAGATCTCCCAGCCGGTCTAACGATGTTTGTCAAATGGTATTTAAGTTATTGTGTTGTTCCTGGCAGGATCCCACTAGGATTAGTAGGTAAGATCCTATGGTTTACATATCACCAATAGAGGTACCTAGTATTTTTCATGAGTTTAGGAGATTCATGCTAACTGTTGGATCTCCAAGTTTAATGTTTATTGCAAACCTTGTATTTTTATACTTGATTAAAGGAAATGCCATATCAAGTATATCTCCGATAATATGTCTGCCATAGCCAAGTTTTTATAGGTAATAATAATAAGGCCAATATGTTTAATTGTATAAATTGGCAAAATGCCATGGTTGTACAAATCCACTTGATTTTACATATAAAAAAGAAAACAAACAAACAACATCATCAATAAAAAAGAGCCTAATCCCGTCCAATATTAAAAGCCTTGAAATTTTGCACAGAAGACGTCAATATACAAAACAAAATAATCCCAAGGCAATAACAATAGACAGCTATAAAAAACTCAAACATTCTCACAAAACAATAGAAAGTGGCTTTGGAGACACAAACCAACTTCAATATTCATAAATAAAGAATGAAAACACTAAACTAAACCAACTGAAACCCTAAATCTCCCTTTACGCACGAACTTGCGAATACAGAAGCAGAAAAATGTTGAAAGCAAAAATGAACAAAATGAAGACTATGGCCATGAGGATAAAGCAGAAAAATGCTTAAACACGAACATCAAATAGAAAAATGCAGAAATTGCCTCCTACTGATTACGCAACCCTACCAAAGGAGATTTATTTTCCAATGAGACAAATCAAAAACAATGTCGGCATAAGACGAAACCCTAGCAAAGTAGAAAAAAATTTAAATGACACGAACCCAAATCAATGACGGTATAACTCATTCTTCAATCGATTCCCAGTAAATGGTGAGTAGCTCTGAAGCAGATTTAAAGGAAGCCTTGGTCGTGACGAAGCAGCTCCATAGCATGGTCAAGGTGCATGAGGTGTGTATACAGAGGCGCGCCAGCAGCAATAAAATCTGGCATTAACACACATACTTTTTTTTTACCTATCGGCGATCAGTTTCCCGGCGTTGATAGTTTCCCGACAAAACTTCCCGGCATGAGACAACTTCCCGGCCGGAAGCTCACGCATAATATAGCCTATCGGCTAAAAAAAAGTTTAGGGTTCTAAACGATTCATAAAGTAAAACAAGACCATGTGTTTACAATAGTAGATACAATATCAATCAATAAACACTTCATCCCAATAAATAAACCCTAAGAAGCAAAAGAATATCATAATTGCCACGAGGTTCGAAATGGATAATAGAGTTACTAGAAACTCAAAATCTGGACAACCAAATCTCATACGCCACATAACAACCAAACAGATACAATTCTATAGCGTATTGTCAGATTTGTCAAGTGTTTCGTCGCAGTGCACGAAAGGCGAGTGCGACTGTGATTTGGCATGGTTGAGCATATCGCGGATGAAGGTATTTATGTTGTTGAAAGAAGAACCTCCTGCCATCACTGCTTTAGTTGCCGCCTCCTTCAGCTCGGCGGCTTTCTTCTGCAACTCCTCGCTCTGCATCACCCTCCTCACTGCACTCTCCACCTCTTCTTTCCTTACCAATCTCCCATCGTCAACGTCCACGTCCTTAAAATCCAACCCAACCTTCCATATATCTTTGGCGAATCTGCAATTGAGGAACTGATCGCCGAAATAAGGCCAGCCAATCATGGGCACTCCCATGCTTATGCTCTCCACACTTGAATTCCATCCGCTGTGCGTCAAAAATCCTCCCACCGAAGGATGTGCAAGCACCTTCAATTGCGGCGTCCATTTCACAATCAACGAACGATCTTTGGTTCGCTCTTCCAAGCCCTCGGGCAAAACAGCAGCCTGCCCCTGAGCAATATCGGAGCGAAGAACCCACAAAAAGGCATGCCCACTCTGTTCCAAACCCAACGCCAGCTCGTCCAACTGCTCTTGCGATTTGAGTGCCAAACTTCCAAATGAAACATACAACACAGAGCGCGGGCGTTGTTTGTCTAGCCAGTGCAAGCAGCTATCGTCTTCCTCCCACATAGACATGTTGCTCAGTGTTGATTTCTCCCCTGCTAAAAAGTTATGGAGAAACACAGGACCTATTGACAGAGATGGACACCCCTTGATAGACAGTGCCGCTGCCGCCTCTCTCCCTTCCAATTCCTCAAAGGTGTTCACAAGCACGTACTCCCCCGTGTCGCACATTCGTGACTCAAACAGCAGCGCTTCGTAGATGAGATCCGATGTAAACTGCTCGCGGTAGAACGATGTGAGATCGGTGGGCCATAGCGCTGGTATATTCCCCGGCAGACTACTGATCATTTTCTCCGGACGTTTTCCTTCGCTCACTGCAATCAACACACCTGCGAGTTAATACTCAAACTAGAGAGAAAAAGGAATTGAAGTTATATTAAAAGTAGAGCAGAAGAATACTTTTGACAGGAATGTGACCCTGGGAAATGAGAGAATGAGCGTATTTCTGCGCAATACAGACAGCGGCACAAAAAGGCCAGAAGACGACTCTTGGCACTTGCATATTGGCAGCCACTGATACGGTGCACGACATGGTACTGTCTGCCACGATGCAGGTGGCGGGAGGAACGCCATTCCCAGTGTGAGTGCGGAGGAGGGCGTCCAAGGCGGGTCCACGCTCTGCCAGCGTTGTAAATAGCTCGCCCAGGTGGGTGGTGCGGCCGTGCTCCGGCGGTAAGCCGTCCGCGAATGACAAAAATCGGAAATTGGATTTGGAATGCTGCAGTTGCGACTGATGCTCTGCACTTCCAAGCATGCGTTTCTCAGTCCATTCTGTATTAACGAAAGTGATGAAAAAGCCCCGTGCGGACAAGAGATCGGCGAGATGTATGAAAGCGTTGACGTGACCCTGCGCAGGAAAGGGTACCAAAACTGCGTGCAAAGTGTCATCATTTCCACAATTCATCGTCATTCTCAAGTGGGCAGCGAATTCAATTTGAAAAGAATGCCACAAGTGAGCATCTCGGCTTCTCAACAATAATTTGTAAGGATTGGGTACTCGTTCAAGCAAATAATATGGAAAGAATCGGAATCTGAAGGTCAAGCCGGCTGCTCCAGGTATTCAATTATTGATGACTCAATATTACCGATGCACGTTCGGCATTGATATAAACTAAGGCAATAAATCCAACCATGCCCTTGTTATTTACCCTTTCTGATGGGATCTTGGAAGGCAGATATTGGTTAGCGAGCGGGCAGGGCCGAGTGTCACAAATATTTTAAAAGCAAGAAAGATTGCAATCTTTCATGGTGAGTGAGGGTTTCGATATATCCAAGCTGTGTCATTATCCTGGTAGCCTTGATAAGGACCTAAATTTTTCACAAAATTATCTGCTTTAATTGTCAAGTTCCGATTTTGCAGGCACATGTACATAGTTAAAATAAATTTTAATTTTTCCTACTAAATTTATACTTTCATTATCTCTTTTGGATTAAGATATTCCTCTCGAAATTATTCGCCAGTCAGCAACAAAGTTTGAAGGTTTGGTGTATAAGAAAATATTAAGGAAAAAGATAACTTTGAATTAACTAAATATAAAAATAAGTAAAGCAAGTTTTGTAAGTTAATTTTTTAAAAAAATTAACTGATATATCCATTTTGAATAATTATATTTATTTTAAAAGTTATTTTATTTTATTTTCAAATATTTTTATTTTTCTTATTTTGTATATTTAACAATTATTATTTTTTAAGTAAAGAATCAATATTTAGCAAGAATCTATATTAGCACCAATTTTAGGTGGTGTAAGGATGTGTTCATAGAAAATAAAGAAATTAGATATATTTGATTTTGAAATACTTGCGTGCAGGTTTAAAACATAAAGTAATGCAAATGAAAAAGAAAAACTGACATAAAATTGGTAAAAATCACTTCAAATGGAAATAGAAAGTTCCCCGAAAATCAATGTTTATCTGGATTTTACATGATAGTGAGTTTTTGATTTTACATGATAGTGAGTTTTTGGAGACTTTTACCTGATATTTTGAAGGCTTTTACCATTAAATGACAGCTGAAACTTATTTTCCTTTGAAAACTATTCATTTATGCTTATCTTTTATCTCCTAGATTCTCTTAATTCTAATATAATATCCGAGAAAAGGGAGAGATAGTTTCAAGCCTCTAGATTAACATTATTGTATTTATTTTGTTATCTTTTATCTCCTAGATTCTCTTAATTCTAATATAATATCCGAGAAAAGGGAGAGATAGTTTCAAGCCTCTAGATTAACGTTATTGTATTTATTTTGTTATCTCCATTATTGTGTGTTGACAATTGCAAGAAGATGGTTAGAAGTCTCTAAAAGAATTTTTAGGCGTTGCTTGGAGTCAACCTGCACATCTACTTAAAGCAAGAAGAATTTCATCCCATGTTATGCATGTCTGTGTTCGTTCATGGAAGCGAGTAATTTACAGCAAGATCTCTGTAGCATTTCACATGATCTGGAGGTTCCTGTGTTCGTATCCTACGTGATTTCTTGCTGATTGACTCATAATTTCAAAGGCCACAAATCACCATTTATCAGGTGATTTGGCTTCACATTCTGCTCGCCACATGAGACGGGCACGAGTTGCAGCCAGTTTGGCATGATTTGCAGGCTCACCGAGGGCGCAATTTGTAGACTGGTGACCCAATTTGCAACTATATCTGCGTCTTGTTTGTGTGGGGTACGATTGGAGGCATGGGGGTGTTTGAAGGAAGGACCTATGTTTGATTTCAACCCAGCTGCATTGAAATTAATGGGTTGAGTCAATCTCTGCCAGGGGCGTGATCTTGCCTATGGGACAGGCCGCGAGTTTGCTCCTTCGATCGATGGACTAGCCCCTTCCAAAGGCCGCAATTTGGCATATGCACAGAACCTCTGCCATCCACGCGCAACCCATGCGTGATTGATGCCACGATAATGGCTTGTAACTCCATCCATAAAAGCTTCTCACAGCGATTGGGGGAAGAAGCTGCCTTCAATCCTCTGTTTGTAGAAATCATTATCTTCCTTCATACCTCCAATAGGCATTAGGTCGCCAATTTGTGCTCCCCAATCAACCACATTTAATCCGATCATCTATTGAAGCATTTTGATTAGGAGGAGGCGGTTGTAGCTTCTCAAGTGAAACAGAGGAGAAGTCCACCACAAAGGCGGCATCCAAGGCAGCTCAATGCTTCCAAATCTGCACACAGGCCACGGACACTCCTATTAGGAGTCCACAACGCCATGTCCCCAACAGCCTCTTCATGATTCGCTCACAAATGCATCTCATTCTCGCCTCACATGAGGAGTTCTAATTGCAATAGAACTCTACTTCTCGTATGACCTAGTCAAAAATATTTGACAACACTTTCTTTTTTGGGTCATAGTCAAAAATATGTAAAAGAAGGGTCAATTTTTTTTTCCAATGAATTTGTCAAAAGGTGAGTGATTGTTTTTGTTTTTTTTTGCCTTAGCTAAATTTTTTTAAAAGAGTCAATTTTTTCTTTTGCAATGAATTTGGCAAAGGGAAAGTGTTTAAAAGGAGGTAAAAAAAGAAAAATCATAGTTAAAAATTTGTAAAAGGTGGAGCAATTTTTTCTTTTGAAATGAATTAGGTAAAGGAATTTTTCTTTTTCGTTTTGCAATAACTTGCAAATAGAAAGGGGGGTTGTAATTTTATGTTTTTTGTCTTTTATTAAGGTTTTCAAGACATAACTTAATCTATGTCTGCATAATCCACCTTATGATAATAAAATTGTAAGAACTCATAAAAAAGCAAATAAGTTTGTAAATGCACTCATATAAAATGCCACAAAACTGAATGTGTGTTCCATATGGAGGAAATTTGTACTTACACTAAATTATAAAGTCTAATGGGGGGTTATGTAGATCCTTAATTTGACATCACAGTTGTGTCTCCTCGTGATTCTCACCTCATTCATGTGTGCCTTGATGCACACCCTTTTTTAGTTTATTGTACATCTCTACATTCCTTGCACACTTTTGTGCCTAATTTCAGTTGGTCTGCTTATTTTCTTAGCACTAAGGAGGGACTATAATGTGTTATACTAATACTTCTTTCAATGAAGCAGTGGGGGAATTTTATTTTTGAGAGGCCTCATGAACCTTCTATCTTGATCTCTTGTATGGGGGATTATTTTAGTGGTCACATTTTGAGATTCTAGTACTCCTAATCATAGTACTATTTATATTTTCAGCTTCACAAAGTTTGATTGACTTTGTGTACATGGTTGAGTAGTGCTTCAATGTTCACTCATGCATTGTTTTGTATCTCTTATCTTGATCTACATTTCTTGAAGATTTGTTGATTCCAACAGACATCGGTTCATCATCGACAGAGTTTACAACCTCTACATGCTTCAGGAGTTCTTCATCATTATGTTCCTATCATCAAGGGACATATTTTTAGAGGGTCTCTGATCCTTCTAATTCTCTTTTTTGGAGAGGAATTTTGTTCCCACTGGGTTTTCTCCTTTTTCTCCATTTGTGAGAGAATGTATTATACATGGGTACCTAACATGCCCTCTAGCAGGGAGCCATTTCATTTCTATCTAATTGCACTTTTGTGATCTCCCCAAGTATCACTTGAGTAGGGGTGTTAGAGTTTATCTATTCACTATACTTATGTGTACTTAAGTTGATGAGGTTAGACAACATCTTATCTAATTGAATGTGCAACCTTTTAGACCTCTAGACGTTTCCAAGTTATTTGGTAAACCTTATGTGCTACCTTTTTGAGGTTGGAAGACTTTCTATCTCACCTCAAAGGTCACTCAAAACTTGGCATCAAGGTTGATGACTTGGTCAAATAGGTTATTAATTTTCACACTCCAAGTGTTCCTAAGGTTGACAGTTATAGGACACTTGTTTACTCTTTTGTGCCACTTCATGGGGCACTTGTCAATCTACATAATAGGTGGATTGCCTATTCCTTGCCTAGATATATGAAAAACTTTGTACTCATTACATTTGGGTCAAATAAATACAATCTATGCATTGTTCATGTGTGCTTTTTTTATCTCCTAGAGCTTCCTAATTCTAATAAGTCTAAATTTCCACAAAGATAAAATATTTATTGATTATAGTGTATTAAACTATTCTCTTAAAATAAAATTAAAACAAAATAAGTTACAATAAAATATAAATCTCGTCATTTAATACACAAAATATTTAGTGCCCAAGCTAATCATAATGGCAATTGACGTGTGCGCCCCCTTTGTATTGAATAAATTGGAATTATATTTGGAGATGCATCTTCAAATGGCATTCCTGAGTAATTATCAAATTCAACCATAATATATGTTGGTAGATCTTGTGGGGCACTTCCAAGTTTGTTTATGATGTTTCAAATGTATCCTAAAGCTCCATTTACAAGGCCTACTTTTGTCCAGAGATTAGAGGTTAACATGACCCTTGCATCCTTTGCAATTAATAATTCAACATCTAATTCATCATTTTGACCACCTATTGGATTAGTACTACCTTCTTTAGTTGCAATGCTATGAGAAATCGATATTCTTAATAAATATGTTTTTTTCCTATTATGGTTATGTATGTTACATTATCATCTATTACAAATAGATGACTATTGTTATCAAACATTTCCCAAATTGTTTGATTTCATGAAACATCTATTCTTGTTATCAATAATTTCTAGTCATTGACTGTTGGATGTGCATCTTTAATATTTGTGAATTGTTGGCAGTGAGTTTTACCTGGCGGTGAATTTTTCTATCAGTGAATTTTCCTTCGGTGAATTTTTCTTCTCTCAATTCATATTTATTATTTGTTGCACTTTCTTTCATATTTATTATTTGTTGCACTTTTCGTTCTCAAGTTATTCCTTATTTTTTATTTGAAAAGTAATGCACTGATTCATTTATATATGTGTGTCTTTTAACCTATTAAAAAAATAGCGTTTCATATGTTTCAGTTATTTATTTCTTTTATTTAACACTTTTTTACTAACAACTATTTCACTCCACCTCATTTTTCCATTGTAGGTTAATATGCCTCCCAACGTTATATAAGTGAAATAATTATCAACTTACCAATCAAATAAGTTAACCACCTAGTTACCTATGTTCAATTGACAATTTGACTTCTACCTCGACTCCCTATCACATCCACCATTCATGGATCAAACTCATGATTCAAGATTAAGTCTCTAGCATTTCTTTTTGTCTCAATAATTCTATAAATTGGAGCTTAATCCTCCATTTTCACCATCTCAAATCGAGCAAGTAGATGTTACAACACTAAGAAACAAATATCCCAAATCATATGAGCACATCCACTCCATCTACAATGATGATTTGTATTGGTTTGACACTTGTGATTTCATTTGATTTTTTACACAAATTGTTATTGATCTCAATTAAAAAAGTTAGAGTTTGTGATTTCATTTGGAGTTTGATTCCTATTTTTTTATGTCCCTTTTCCATTATGTTAGATTTCAGCTGTCACGTAGTTTTTTGGGGATCAAAATATTTTTATATTGAGGGGGTTTGGTCACAAAATAAATATCTATGGATCGATAAAAAAAAATTAAAGCATTGCTTGCATAACACTTTTCTGGAAGGGAGTAGGTATTTTCCATTAAAAATAGAGTATTTTTTGTTGTTGTGTGAAAGCATATATATTACCAGAGGTGATTGCACAATTATTAGTTTCAAAAAGTCATATTTTTGAATAACAAATGAAGTGATTACAGAATTGGTTTGCATTAATATCAATTTTATCGTATATCTAAAAATCAGTAGCATTTTAAATTCTCCATTATTTGACTTCCTTATGATTTCTTATTTTTTCTTTTAAATTGAAAAAACATAAATAGAAATGTTTTTCATAAGATAAACAGGGAAGGGCCCTAAACCCATACAAAGCAAACAACATTGCTAAATAGCCCGACAAAACAGACTGGCCAAACACGGCCACCAGTCAGAAACAACAAGGCCAGAACAACAAAAACAAAGGAAACAACCCAAAAACAAGGAGGAAACATAAATACAAATGTTATATATAACTTTATTAATAGATTTTTTTAAAAATATAAATGAATATAATTACTTTTAAAAATTAGAAAATTTCACTTTTCTAAATAACTTTAAAAATATATATTTAATATTATTTTAAAGAATGAAAAATAATATTAAATAACCTAATTTTTCTTTTAATAAAGAGAGACTAATCGAAAAATAAAACAAAGAGAATTCTATTTATCATCTTCTATAATTTCGAACTTCGACATACGGTATGTAAAATAAAAAGTTTAGGGTTCTAAAAAAATTCATGAAGTAAAACAATAATATGTGTTTACAATAGCAGATACAATATCAATAATAAAAACTTCATCCCAATAAAACCTAAAAAAGCAAAAGAATATCATAAATGCCACCACGTTCGAAATGGATAATATAGTTAGTGGAATCTAATAACAACTAATCAGACACAATTCTATAGCGTATTGTCATATTTGTCGAGTGTTTTCGTCGCAGTGCACGAAAGACGAGTGTGACTGTGATTTGGCATGGTTGAGCATATCGCCGATGAAGGTATTTATGTTATTGAAAGAAGAACCTCCTTCCATCACTGCTTTAGTTGCCGCCTCCTTCAGCTCGTCGGCTTTCTTCTGCAACTCCTCGCTCTGCATCACCCTCCTCACTGCATTCTCCACCTCTTCTTTCCTTACCCATCTCCCATCGTCAACGTCCACGTCCTTAAAATCCAACCCAACCTTCCATATATCTTTGGCAAATCTGCAATTGAGGAACTGATCGCCGAAATAAGGCCAGCCAATCATGGGTACTCCCATGCTTATGCTCTCCACAGTCGAATTCCATCCGCTGTGCGTCAGAAATCCTCCCACCGAAGGATGTGCAAGCACCTTCAATTGCGGCGTCCATTTGACAAACAACGCACGATCTTTGGTTCGCTCTTCCAATCCCTCGGGCGAAACAGCAGCCTGCCCCTGAGCAATATCGGAGCAAAGAACCCACAAAAAGGCATGCCCGCTCTGTTCCAAACCCAGCGCCAGCTCATCCAACTGCTCTTGCGATTTGAGTGCCAAACTTCCAAAGGAAACATACAACACAGAGCGCGGACGTTGTTTGTCTAGCCAGTGCAAGCAGCTATCGTCTTCCTCCCACATAGACATATTGCTGTGCGTTGAGTTCTCCCCTGCTAAAAAGTTAGGGAGAAACACAGGGCCTATTGACAGAGATGGACACCCCTTGATAGACAGTGCCGCTGCCGCCTCTCTCCCTTCCAATTCCTCAAAGGTGTTCATAAGCACATACTCCCCCGTGTCACACATTCGTGATTCAAACAGCAGCGCTTCGTAGATGGGATCCGATGTAAACTGCTCGCGGTAGAACGATATCACATCGCTGGGCCATAGCGCTGGTATATTCCCTGGTAAACTACTGATCATTTTCTCAAGACATTTTCCTTCGCTCACTGAAACCATCACACCTCCAAGTTATTACTGAAACTAGAGCCAAAAAAGAATTGAAGTTAATATTATAAGTAGAGCAGAAGAACACCTTTGACAGGAATATGGCCCTGAGAAAGGAGAGAATAAGCGTATTTCTGAGTAATACAGACAGCGGCACAAAAAGGCCAGAAAACGACTCTTGGCACTCGCATATTGGCGGCCACTGATGCGGTGCACGACATGCAACAGTCCGCTACGATGCAGGTGACGGGAGGAACGCCATTCCCAGTGTGAGTGCGGAGGAGGGCCTCCAAGGTGGCTCCACGCTTTGCGAGCGTTGTAAATAACTCGCCCAGGTGGGTGGTGCGGCCGTGCTCTGGCGGGAAGCCGTCCGCGAATGACAAAAATCGGAAATTTGCTTTGGAGTGCTGCAGATGCGACTTGTGCTCTGCAATTCCAAGCATGCGTTTCTCAGTGCATTGTGTGTTAACGAAAGTGATGAAAAAGCCTCGTGCGGACAAGAGATCGGCGAGATGTATTAAAGCATTGACGTGACCCTGCAAAGGAAAGGGCACCAAAACTGCGTGCAAAGTGCCATCGTTTCCACCATTCATCGTTATCCTCAAGTGGGCAACGAATTCAATTGAAACGAATGCCACAAGTGAGCTTCTCGGCTTCTCCACAACAATTTATAAGGATTGCACGCTGAAAGGATGGGAATCCGAAGACCAAGCTAATCATTCCAGGTTTTCAATCTTTGACGGCTCAAAATTATTGGTGCACGTTCGTCATTGATATATTTTGAAGGAAGAAAATCAATCCTGCCCTTGTCCTACGTATAGTTTTTGTTGGGGTCTTTGGGAGGCAGAATTTGGTTAGCAAGTGGGCGCCGGCCGCCGAAAGATGTTTAAAAAGCAAGAAAGATTGCAATCTTTCATGGCGAATGAGAGTTTAGATCTATCTCATCCTGGTAAGTGGTAGCGTCGACAAGGACATACACTTCTCACTAAATTATTCCTTTTTAATTGTCAAAGTCCTATATTGTAGGCATGTGTATATCGTTGAAGATAAATTATATTTTTCCTACTAAAATACTAGTGCTTGCACCTCAACGAGGTGCAATGGTTACGCCGATAGCAAGATATACTCTAGCAATATATTGAAGGGCGGGGGTAAAAATCACAAGAAAATGTAAATTGCTTTTCTTAAAACTAACTATTTATAGCAAAGTCAATTGATGATGGGATGCAGAAGATTTGAAAATGAACAAATAGAACATTATTTAATTCGGTATGCTATGCTAAATGGTTTCACAACATAATATTTTTTGTACAATGAAAGAAGACCTGTAACTTACAAGGACAATTGGATTAAGTACAGTTGTTGTTGGTTAATAATAATACCTTGTAACCAAATGTAAAATAATGGAAAACTGCATGTTGCAGGAAAATATTTTTATAATACAAAAACTATTTTATGACATATGAAAATCACTAACTCAAGAGATTGGTTATGTATAATACAATTGTTGGTGATTGACAATGAGGTTCTATGATATATGTCGTTTGTCTTCAAGACCTACAGAACAAAAGCAATGGAATGGTTAGATGTGTTGATTAGGTGTCAAATTATGGCAAAAAAATTGTAGCTTAAGTAAATAGCTACAATGCATAATTATGTAAGATGAAGATTAGACATATTTTAAGCACTAGTTTTTTTTGAGTTGTATAAAGATTTCTACGTATTTAATTTATAGTATTACTATTATTAGAATTTTTTTCCCCAATGTATGAACAAATTACAATAAGAAGTTGAATATAGTGAAGTTGTTGATGATGTTGATGTTGTTGATTGATATGTATGCTTGAGTCTTTATACCTCGTCCTTGTAGCTGATTTTGTCATGGTATGTAGTTGATTTTTGCAAAAGAGAAATTTGTAAAAGTTGTCATGGGCATAATTTTTGATAGAAGAACCCCACATTTTTTTTTTAACATCATGCCACCATTGCACAACACTTCTAAAGTCTATCACTATCTCATAATATTACATTTGAAAGAGAGACAACTTAAGGTTTAATTAGCGATGGATTCTTGTTGGTTGACTCCCTTAGGCAAGTTTCATGGAGGAAAATCTTCGGTTTGGATAAATTAGTTTACTTGAAGAATAGTTGATTCTAACATAGTTATTGTGACATTCACATGGGGGAGGTTAACTGAAGAATCCTCTATACCCAAAATACTTAGATGCAACCAATTTATTCATTTTTTAGCGTAACTTGTTATTTTTAATTAAATGTATCTAATCTAGTGTGAGCCCAAACAACATTTATTAAATGAACATTTAAGTTTTGCATATAAGGCATTGCATAAAGGGGCTAGTAAGATTAAATAATTATTCTAGCTCAAGTTCTCAGCCAACAAAGAATTGATGATTTGATTTGAAATGTTTGGCTAGAGGCTACTAAATCATATGATTAATAAAAAAACCTGTATAATAATTTTTTCACAAAAACATTACTGTATACACGGTATTGCCAACTAATTGAGTAATGAGTCCAAATATTGTATAGGATAATTAAATTAAATTTGACAAGTTATTATAATTAAAAGGTTTGAGAATATGTAATGTCCATATTTTACAGTAGTGTAAGAAAAAAATTGTAACTATGAATTTTTGTTTTATATTTTTTTATAATAATATTATTTTTACCTTTTACATTAATTATAATGCCAACATTAGTATTAAACACTCTTTTTGCAATGACAATGTTAATATCTTAATACTTCATTCTATATTAATATATTAATCTCCTTAATATTAATAATGTTAGACCCAAATGACTATCTCTTACCTCTATATAAAATGTATGTATTTATTTAGCTATCTTGTTTATATCTATATTTAAATAAATGTGGGTAATTATATGAATAGTGAATACTATAAATTATTACTCATATATATTAAATTTATTTACTATGCAAATAAACAACATAAATAAATAAGAGAAACTTCCTTTATTTTAAAGAAACTAATTCTTCCTAAATCTTAGTTCTTTCTTTTTTTTAATATTAAACATCTTATCATTTGAACTATGCAATCGCAATGCTCACAGAGTTTTATTATCTTAGACAACATCATGCTGCAACACTCTCTCTTATGCATTCAAATTAATGGGGGGACAGGGTTAGGGGTCTTGGGAGCCTATAACTGACATGAAAAATTGAGCTGTTTTAAAATTATGACTACACCCACCTTGACCATATGACTACTCTGAAGGTATGTTCCTTGCATATAAAGGAAAAGATGTCATTATTATTTTATTTTATTTTTTGCAGGTTGACTCTAAGTTATTGGCGACGCTAGGCATTTATCATCAACCCTTTTTAACCTAGAATAAATGTCATACTCCATATGTGCAGCTGACAGCTCTGAAATGTTGAATCGAGCAGAAGGAAGCCCATGCTCATTATGAAAAAATTTCTTGACACCAGTTCCATAAGCCCTCATTAATTTTTTCTTCTTTTTCCTGTACAAGCTTGATCGAGATTAGCAAAGATAATACATACTCGAGTTATTCGCTTCCTTTTGGTATAGCTAGCCTATGAATGAGGAATAACCAAACTGTAAAACATGATGGTCTTTTAATCTATATGATCATTTGCGTGCCTTTAGACCACTTACTAAATGTTCCCAACATTATTAGGACATGAAGGGGTACATGTACCAGTACAGGGATGGGGATGCTAATCAAATTAGGGTACATAATGAATAAGGAGATAGTTGTATTATATATAAATGTGGTCACCAAAAATTGTGGATATAGGGATGGGTACGCAGTCCATGTTCTTGTTATGGAGTTTATTGGCAAATATGGTACCCAGCTGTCACAAGATTGAGGGTTTTAGAGGCAACCATTGCAAGCCATACACAAAACCCATACACGAAGCCATAGAACCGAGCTTTCATTTAACAAATTTGTTTTAGAATGAAGTGAAACACAGCAGAAAAAGGATATAGCCACCTACAGATTTGTCCCAGATGATACTTAGAAATGTATATCAGATTTGAAGAATCACACTATTCAGACTTAGCATGAGCTTACAAATGCTTGACAGCAATTAGACATGCAGATATAAGCTACAGGTTTGAACATTTCAGTCATAGCATTAGCAGATCAGATTACATTAACTCTAAGCATTTAAATCTATGTTACAATAGTTTATACTCTTCCTCATACGCATTCAAGAGTGCATTACAAAGTTGAGGGACAATGCTATGGTATTCTACTAATCAAAGGTCTGATTTACAATGCATGTAAACTCAGAAATTAATATCAAATTTGTATGGCACCAAACTGACCAGCCAAATGCGAAATGAACTATCTAATAACTCTGTGCAACTGCGGTCCTATTTTTTGAGCAATATTGGTAGCAGAAATTACATTCTAGAGCAGATTTGTGAATGTTAATCATTGACGAATAAACTATAGCAGGTGCTCGCTTATTCTCTATTTTCAATTCTTAATTGAAAATGATTTTCCTCTAATTAACAAATAAAAAATTAAGAATTCAATGAATAAACAACTTTAAAACAAAAATGAAATGCCATAAAAAAAATGTTCATGCTTTCAGCATGAGAGAGAGGTCACATTCACACACAAGTTCTATGCAAAGTTGGAGAAAATTGGTTTGGCAGATGAAGGCGGTAGGGTACTTTACAGATTCAAGACATTTACTCGATGTGTGGATTGTGAGCTCAAAGAATGACAAGATTCGATGCGCACAAAATAGATTTATTGGGAAGACTTGGAAAACTTCCAAGCAGATGGAACGGTGGAAGCAAAGCCAAATTTCATAACCTATTTCCAGCATCCAAACTGTCTACAAAAATGGGAGCTTAAGAGATTTGTAAAATGTCAGACACAATTGTAAAACATCCCAAATGGATCCCACTTTAGCACATTTCTATTTACTTAAAGAAATTTAAGTCTCACTAATAGCTACATCCCACAACCCGAATTTATGAGCATTTATTCTCCAATACTCTATCATTGTCTTTAACTAATTTTTGAACATTTTTTGGGTATATTTTATTTTGAATCGGGCTAACAAAGAGAGAGAGAGAGTACGCAGAAGATATGGGAATGCCATTTGATTTTCATGGGCATTACATTCGGTCATATGGAATAAACACACATTGTGTCTTGGAGAATCATGGGGCAAATTGTGCATTTTATGGCAATCACAGGCAGTTTTGGAAAATGAGGCATGTTCATCTGTCAAGGCACAAAGGTTATGAAATATCTTTTCTTTTCAAATGATGTAGGTGCAACTACCCTAGTAGGTATGTATACAAGATGTGGATACATAGATAAGGCATGTGAACTGTTTGACAGCATCGCTCAAAGCATAGACCAGGCATGTGAACTATTTGACAGAACGCCACAAAGGTTTGTGGTCTCAAGGACTGCATTGATTGCAGGATATGCAAGAAATGGAATATTTGGAGTGGCTTTAGGAACTTTCAATTAATGTAATCGGCAGGTGTAACACCATACTACAACCTTTTCCAGTAATCTCCCTACGTCCTTTCAGGCCATTTGATTGCAAGATTTTTTGCCACTCCATTGCTATAAATTAGTTGATCGGTGACCACTATACAACCGAACCACCCATTTTTTCTAGCTTAATAATTTTTTGATGCAACTTTTCTCAACGATGAAAACATAGATTCATATGAATATTCCAAGGAATGATACTTAAATTGTAAAGAGGACTATTCAAGAACATTTTAGTGACGTTCAAAATATTTTGACCACAACTTTCTTTGAATAATTCCCGTTTTCCACAACCTTCTTTGGATCGTTCTCTTGCTTATAGAGAGAAATTAAGATTGACCAAAAATGTCATGCAATTTAAATATCAATGCAGTCCGTATTTTTGTGTGCCTCATTACTCGACGATTGACCAGCGAAAACAAAACACTTCTAATAAGATTTCAGAGAGCCTTCCAACAAGGAGGAGACTAATAGCTAAAGCTTTTTCGACTGCATTTGCTTGATAGTTTCTAAAGTCTTATAATAATTCTGAAAGTTATGCTTGCACTGAGATGTTATACGCTGGTATGGAGACGTGCTGGAAAGCACTTTCATTGGGACCAATTTAAATATAAATCTAACTTTCATTAAACTAAATGAACATGTTGAATTTTGAGCTTTCATACACACCCCACGCATCTGTTAAATGCTGAGAGCCACACAATAGTAGATTTATTTCAGTATCTACCCTCCTAGGCACTAGCCTCGTACGGAACTCAAACTAAGCAGTATTTTCAAATTGAAAAGTTAAAAACTAGATAAGCAAAATGTAAATCAGGTATCGAAGGCTCACTGATTGTTGAGCTTGTCCAAATGAAAACAACTGCCGGTGGGTGTCACTTCAATGCCTCTCCTACAGAGATACTATGCTACCTCCACTCCACTGTAAATGCAACACAAACAAAATATCAATTCAATTCAATATGAGGTTCTGTAGGGCCTGCAAACTTCGAGATTGGGAGGATGCTACTGACCCAAACCACTCAGAAACAATTTAAACTAAACACATTCAAAATCTCTGAAGGGCTTCTGCCAACGGCCTCTGTTCTTCCCTTCACTTCAAAGTCCAATCAAAGAATATATTGACAAGGCCTATAAAAAACCACACACAGATGAAACATGCAGCGTCTAGGTGAGCCATATAAATTGTATTAACATTTATTGCCTACAGTGACATTTTCGTAGATGTTTTGGTAGCTGATTAAATTGCAAGGAAAGCACGCAGACCCCAAAAAATGTTGTGGAACGATGCGAGCCATACCTGCTAACATAAGGAAGCGTCTGAAATCTCTGTTTATGTATTTACAGGCGCCTATTCCACCACATTTTCTACCTGAAGATCTATTTGATGCCATCTAAAGATTTCTTTAGTGGCTTTTTGTTTTATTCTATACGCTGGAAAAGATGGGTAGCGTCTTTTGCAAACGATTTGTCAAGCTCATTGGCCATCGAGCTTTAATGTAACCGTACCAATCTACCAGCACGCTACATCATCGAACCCAAAAACCTACAATCCGGCAGGGAAAGACCTGAAATATTTTTAAACATCGAATGATTTGAATTCTCCAACTATAATACAAATATTACTTTCATTGTCATGGTTAGTATTTCGCTCAAATTATTTAATCGGCTGCTCATTTAAACTTTAGTTGTAAGTGATGCTTAAATTTATGCGCCAATAATAATAATGAAATTTCTAATAATATTTAAATGATGATTGTAAATCTTTCAAAATTAAAAATAATGATAATTTTTTTCCATTAAAGTGATACTATTCGATAATCATTGTTCATGATTATTTTACAATTTATTAGTATTTTTTTAAATATATATAAAGTACATAGTTTGAAATATCATATTGTTTTTTGAATTTTATTTTTTAAAATTATTCTAAAAAATCTTGTCTTCTAAATATAAATAATGATTTATTTAAATAATTTCATTTAGATGAATTAATTAATTAATTAATTAATTGAAATTCATAAAATTATATTTATATCATTTTTCTTGACATCACTTTCATACCTAAAATATAATTGATTCATTTTTTCTATTTTTTAAATTTTAAATAAATTAATTGAAATGATTTTTTAAGTCATATTTATAATTTTTTTGAATTTCTTATAAATTTAAAATCTTTATTTTATATTCATATGTAATTATTTAATCATTGTTCTTCATTACTTTACAATTTATTAATATTTTAAAAAAATTATTTTTGAAAACTATAAATATATAAAATAGTGATTTATTTAAATGATTTAATTTAGGTGATTTAATTAATTAATTAATCAAATTTGATAAAAATATATTTATATCATTTTTCTTGGCATCACTTTTATAGCATTTACCTTCTATAAACAAGATATTGCTCTCAAAACATTAGAATTGTACATTCATTTATTTTTGATATATGATTAAAAAAAATTATTTCATTTTTTTCCATTTCATATAAAATAAA
>VDFB02351323.1:0-21352 GCA_007258455.2 Sequoia sempervirens
TGATGATGTAAATGTTGAATAGGTCTTGGGACACAAAAATTAATGTGAAATTGTGATTAAATGCACTTTTACAACATTAAAATGACGTCCACCTAGCTTAAGAAGGTGCAAGAACCAATGTGAATGCGCAAGACACATTACAACACTAGTTTATCATTACATTTAATTCAAAAACCTTCTAGATTGATGTGATAATGTAATTAAATATGTTTTATAATGTTTAATTTTGGAGAAATAGGTTAATTAAGTCTAGAAAAGTGTGAAAGTATCTTACACCACTTTACAACACCTTTACAAGACATCATTAAAAGCATGTTATTCGATTTGCAAGGGTCTAAGACTTGGTGTGCATGCATAAAATACCTCACAACACTAGATTAAGACCTCATTAAGTCCAATTTATCATGAATTAATCCCATGTCAAGAAAAGGGTCCATTTTTCTTTGACACATTTAACCCCCACTTTAGTGAGAGGATGAACTTACTTCAAACTCACACTAAAGTAGACATTCAAGAGACATCCTCATGTATAGATGTAGATGACAAAGAATGACAAAGATCAAGCAGGTTGTGCAAGTCCCCAAAATCCAAAATCCTAAGTCAAACCATCAAGATAAAAAATCATGCAATGACAAGAACGAGAAGCCAACCAAAGACCATAAGAACTGGTTGTAAGTAGAGCAATAGTGCAGCAGACATATTTGTAGAAGAGCAGTAAGATTGTAACATGCTAAAGATTGAAGACCTGTTACTTGAACATACCACCTCTTCGTCATGTTCGATCAAGGAACATTCAAGATCACCTACTCCACATTCAATTTGATTAACTTCAATCTAGCAATACCAGAATTTGAGCACAAACAACCAACCTCTTCACAGCACAAGTAACCTCAGTCACTGTCCATGACAATACACAACAAAGACCAATGATACTAGTTATTCTTCTTCAAATGACACACATCATTTTACTCTTTCATACACAAAATATAACTTGAAAGCATGTATACTACATAATTCATCATCAATCTGTCCTTGTACACCCATCCTAAGTCCATATGAGAACTTCTATTACTACACCAAGAACGATGAAAAAATACCAAATATAATTAATCTCAGCCCTCACACAATACCGAATAATATCATCACATAAATAACTCATAACATCAACCATGTTTTTCAATCACTATTCTCCAAAGATAAATACATCGACATCACATCAAAAAGCTTTATTATTTTTAATATAATGAGGAACTCATCTATATGTCTCCACACCACTTAAAGATGTCATAAGGACATACCATTATTTCCAAAACCCAAGCATCCAAAAGGTTCATTTAAAAAACAAAGTGCACTGTCATTTCAAAAGCTTATGAAAACTGTCAACCACTAGTCCAAGCAAAAAAATTCCTTAATGTAGAGATTTATCCATTGCCTTTCAAATTGGATGATTAACTTCGTCAGAAATAACAAATGGTTAAGAATTTAAATCACAAAGCTTTAGCTCCAATCAATGATTGTCAATATCAGAGTCACAAACTTGAACAAGTAGTCATGACTCACTATCATATAACTCCTCAAACAAATATTACTTTTGATCCATGACAATTCTGCTATTATGTTACAATCAAAAAGTTGTCTCAAATAACACAGACCATGCAAATTCATAACCAAACACACTTTCCACCAATTTTGTGCAAACATTATTCAATATGTCTTTTACTTCATTGTTTATAGCAATACATGTTATGAAAAAGACATTATGTGAACCAAAATAAGCCATTTTTTTACATCTTATACCACCAAAAGAAAATACAAAATATCATACCTCATTCTAGACTCCATAGGGGTAAAATATATTACCATAATAGACTCCCCCTGAGTCTTTGCTTCTTCTCAAGACCTATAAGGAAACTCTTGTGCAAGGAGTGCACAAGGAGTTTTCTCAGAAGCATATTTATTTCTCTTCTTGTCATCTTGATTGCTCTTTCTTCTCCACTCCAATGAAGACTTTTTCACTTGTTTGCTTAAAGTACTTGTCTTTTTGTTGAATCTGCATTGATGTACTTTATGTCCAATGTTATTACATCTAAAACAAATGACTTTGTGATTGTTCTAAGAAATAGATGACTTCCTACAGACATTTCCAGCATTGTTCCCTACATTATTATCACTTGTATTTATTCTACAGTCTCTTCTCAAGTGACCAAAATTGTTACAGTTGTAACACACTACATCCTCATTTCTAGGGACATTAGAATGATTCTTATTTGACCGTCTTATGCAATCAATTTCCTTATGACCATAGTCATTACAAACATAACAATATCCTTGGAAAGAATGATTATACCTGAATGAATGATCATGCCAAGGATGTGAATATCTGAAGACGTTTTTCCTTTCTTTATGAATACCTTTAGATTGTCTTCTAGTGTCAATGTTATCCTTTGATGCAGCAATACTAAAACCAAGATCAACCTTCATTCTTGGTGTTTGCTTGGCAATAAAATTCTTTCCATATGAAGTAGTAAACACTATTTCATGTTTAGATTTGTCTGTAGAGCTTTGTCCAACCTCATATCCCACTCCTGTAGGGTCTTTAGAATGTTTTTTCCTACCCAACATCTCATTCAATATATTAGTACTACGATCAAATTTCTCAAGTTTAACAGATTGAGCCTTGATGCTTTCAAGCTCTTTTCTTAAAGCAACTACTTCTTCAGGTTTTAGACAAACAATCTTTTTAATCTCCAAATCAGAACTCACAACATCTGTAATCCTCTTATATTCTTCAATTTCAATTTTCTAACTTATAATCATATTGTCCTTAAGAGTTAGTTCTTTTAACAAGGAATCATTATCTGAACATTTGTTTAAAGAATCAATCTCATTTTCTAGTTTATTACACAATTCATCCTTGTCTTTTAACTTGACTTCCAAACTTTCTTCTTGCTGAAGTTGTCTTGTTAAAAACTCGTTTTCTTTTCTAAGCTGCTTAATAGTATCTAAGGCACATAGGAGTTCACCTTCCAAATCAACCTCACTTTCTGGTTCATCATATTCCTATTCAGAGTTAACTTTACCCAACGATTGATCTACTTTTACACAAGTTTCTTGATCATTTAAATATTCATTAATGATCTCCTTGGACTTCTTTTCAAAACTATGAAGGTTTACACCTTCTTCACTCTCAGATGTTCAACAACTTTTTTCAGTATCCAAAGATATCTCCTCTTGTAACTCACTATTCTGATTCATTTTAGTCAACTTTTCCCAAACTTCCTTAGCACTGCTATAATGAATGACTTTTGTAATGAGTTTATTTGGCAAGTTATTAAAAATAGCATTTATAGCTCTGGTATTAAATTCAAGTGCTTTCTTCTCTTCAAGAGTGGAAGGACATGTTGCAGATGTAGTACAACCATTTTCAACTGCTGTCCACACTTCAAATCCTAAAGAAAGTAAGTATGTTTCCATCCTATTTTTCCATATAATAAAGTTTTTTCCTTCGAACTGAGGAGTTCCAGATCTAGGATACTCTACCATTTTAGAACTACTGTTTATGAACTCTTCCTTGTTATTCCTTATACTAGATTCAAGTTGAACATGATGAATAGCATTTTTTTGAGAACATCTTTTTCCCTTATTCCTTCTATTCTTTCCCATATTAACCAAAGTAATCCAAGAAACCAGGAACAATCCTAGGTGGTTTAGACCTATCAGAGGACCCTATGCTCTGATACCAATTGTTGGAGCTATGGATAGACACTGAGAGGGGGGGTGAATCAGTGTATAAACTTTTTCAACTTCGACCAAGATTTTAATTTTCCTTTTCTTTCAACAATAGAGTAGAGTAATCACTTTTGAAAGCACAAGGATATGGCAACATAAACTCAGTCTATTAGACAACTTATGAAAATATGGTTTGAGTGAAATATCTTTCATTTGCCAAAATAGTTAGGGTTGTCATTGATTAACAATCAAGGCATGATGACAGTGCAAGTGCAACACATAAGACTGTGAGAATGATGATCAACATTATTGACTCACTTCTTAAACAATTGATTTGAATGCAGCTTTAAAGACAAGAAAGGTATTGAGACAAAAAACACCTTTAGCACATTATAACTATTCTTGAGCAATGAATCAAATGAGAACTTTTAAGCTTCCTTCTGAATTAGACTCTTCAACAATGACTTGTGCAAGATATTTGAACTAAATATTTGTAGATATGAAGGAACTATCATTCAACAAAGTTCAGGCTGATAAAAATTATCACAATCAAGAAACATTATGACATCAAAACAAAGAGACCAAGAGACAAAAGATTTGCTGCGTGGAAAACCCTCCTGGGGTAGAAAAAACCACTCCTAAACTGCCTTATTGGCTTAATCTTCAAAAACCACTGTTAACAATGCCTTATAGGCTAATTTTTGAGCAAAAACTAAAGGAGCACCAACCCCTCATTTTGAAACACCAATTTCAAGGAGCACCAACCCCTTATTTTTAAACACCAATTTCAAGGAGCACCAACCCCTCAAATCATTTTCAGAACAATAACAATATTAGAGGATCTCTTTGTTTTCTAGTAAGCTCAAGAAACTAAACACTCTTATCTACCTAATACCCTAAGAATCCAACTCTTGTATTACAAAGTTTTCCAATACATCTCTTGATATGGCCAAAATAACCATCTCTTAGAATTATAGGCCAGCAACACCTCCACTGTTTTCAACACTGGTTTTTATATACATTTCAAGTATGTCAGTCATGAAGAAATCTGAAAAAATCATTTTTCACAAGATTCTAAAACACTCTTGCTAATTTTAGAATATGAAGCTGAATAATGATGATCTATGGATGATGGTAAAAATCAGAGTAACACTTATCCAGAGAGCTTTAATTTCTACGCTGAATCAGAAGATTTCAAATTGTAACTGAAAGATTTTCATCAAAGCCATGACAACCCACTAATAGAAAATCATATCCTCTAAATTCTCAGAGAATATTTTTCCAGAGATTCGATGCCAACAAAAGATGTCGCCATGCAACAATACTTAGAAAAACACATGTCGGCCACAAAGACAGAGTTTGTTAAACATTCACTGAGACATCCAGACAAGTATGCTAAAGGCAATTATAACGTTGATCATTTCTTTGGTCCCTATGCATCACCATGACCTTCTATCGTTGGGGAGAAACCATATCAAAGATCTTTATGTTTCCCCAAGATCACATTTCTGTTAAATTTGTTTCAGTCGCTGAGACACAAGAGTCTTTCTCACTGAGACGTACCCAACATTCGCCTTCGCTAAGACAATATATAGTCGGGAAGATGCTATATAGATTGCCCCACATTTCACCGAAGGACCACATGATTATTCTTGTTCGCCGAGACAATTCATTACCTATGCCGAAGGTCTTTGTCATTTCTAAGACGCCAAGATACTACATAGTCGGGGAGACACTATATAGATTGCTCTATGTTTCACTGATACTCCCATCCATCTGGTGTATCATTGTAACTTCAAACAATCGAGGAGACATCTTGTAGATTGTTTTATGTCATATCGAAACACCCCGAATTCACATAGTCTAGCCGAAGTAACCCTTTGCACAAGTCGGTGAGACACTACAGAGTCATTATAAAATTTCACTAAAGTAGTAACCTTATGCTGATAAGGCATTCAGTGCATCAGTCAGTGAGACAAAAAATCTTTGTTGAGACTATATACCGAATACATTAAGTTTGGCTGAAGCGAAACCCCAAATGTGATGTCGGCGAGACAAAACCACTTCGCCGAGACCTATTCTGATACTACCTAGCTCTGTCGATGAACCTCCATATGCACTAGTTACGGAGACATTTCAAGTTTGATGAGACACTACCCCAATAACAAAACTCCTGTCGATAAGTTCATCCTTGGTCGCCAAAACCAAGTGAATGTCTCGCTGATAGACATCCACATACATATGGTCGGTGAGACATAACAATTTCGTTGTCACCCTTCACCGAAGCCTTAAACTCATGCTGATATATAATATTTCAACGACGGTCGATGTGACATATCAATTTTGCTGTGACCACATACTGATGGTGTAACACTTGCTGAAAGCTGCCTAAATGAAAATAAATAAATCGACATGACATCAAAAATGTCTTGCCGATAGGCAACACAAACATTTCAAAATGGATCGGGGAGACCTTGCCATTCTCATGCCAATAAGTGTAATCCCGAATGAGAAACAACCAAAAACATTAGACAAATGAGATGTCAGAACCAAGGTAACTGTAATGCCTTTAAAAATGTGAGTTCAAGGAATGTAATCAAATGGCTTGTAATCATGTGAAATACACCGATGGTATGCAAGGAGAACCATCCTAACAAAGAAACCATCTGTCAAACTCTATCAGTAAAAGAAATACCATTCATAAGATGAACCAAAGATCTCATCACCATGAATTTGAATCATAACAAATAACTATTTGTAATAGCCAAGAGACATTAAATAAGTGACATAATAAAGCATAAAGATCCAAACTGAGACTGATCATGAAAGAGAACCAACTAAAAGGGATTTTGTCATCAAGGACAAACTATAAACACAACTGAGATCCAACATCCTCACCTAGGGAAAATTTAGTGGTTGAAGGATATGTGTCAATATTCATATGTGTTTGCACCATGAGATTTTTCCTAGGAGGAGAGTTTTGAGAACAACAAGCCAAATGTTTTTGACATTTATAGGTTGGTTCATCTAAAAGGACTTCATCGCAAGTAGGGGAATGATCAATTGTTGAAGTTTTTTTTCAAGAGAAATTTCCCTAGGTGAAGGGGGGAAACTAAGATATTCATGACCCTCATTGATTGTGTTGTCTAGCATCAAAGTGTCTACTTCACAACTAGGAGAGATACTAGAGGAAGAAAAAATGTTGTTATGATCATCTCAGGTTGTGTTATGTTGGTTGTGAATGTGGTTTCCACTAAGAGAGGTAAAATGAGAGAAACGACTAGGATTCTCAAAACTCTCATTAATTGATTCTTCTACTAAAATATATTAATCACCAAGAGAAGAGATATTATGAGAAGAACAAGTATGATCATTAGGAATGGCCCAGGTTGTATTCCATTTCACTAAAACAGTCTCATAGGGAGGGGATAGGAAATGTTTCTTAACATGTTTACATATGTAAGGTACTAGGATGGTTTGAATAAGAATGAAAAGCACATGTAACCATTTCATGCAATGTTTCAGCAATATGAGCAATGTATATGCAAATATACAAAACACTCATATCCAATATATGCAATATTTGAAAAAGGAAAATAATGTACATGCAAGAATGAAAAGCACTTTTATCAAACTAATGCAAAGATTCATGAATATAAATATTTTGTATGCAAAAGTGAATAGTAATTTTATCAAAGTTATGCAAAATTGTAGATATGGAAGCATTTTTAGATGTAAGAGTGTGTGCAAATGAAGTGATTTGAAGAATGAATGATCTAAAATGATGTTTTTGAGATAGATGCATAAAAGAAATGTTCTTGAAACTTTCTAGACTTATACTATATGATATTAGGAGGATTAGAAAGCACATAAATGAGGTTTCTAATGATGTAATAGCCTATCAAAAATATGGACAGGGATTGATTCATCTTGTATGGCGAATGAGTCCCAGTACTAATTTTTTTACAAAATTTTTAGAAATTTTGAATTATTTATGATATATTTGATGTTGTATGATGCAAACCTAAGATGGAGATGCAAAATTTTAGAAATTTTTAAGGAAAGTTTATTAAAAAATGCAAGCTAAATGCACTTTTTCCTAATGCAAAAATTGGAAACACTAGATGCAAATGAACTAATGCAACTCTAATGAAAATTAAATGCAAGCAGGGATTAGGATGAAAATGGACTCCAAAGAAGAAAATAAAGTGATCTAAAGGAAATTTATGCAACTAAGTTTTAGAAATCACCCCAAGGTCTCTTGGGTGTTAGGTCATGACAATTCTTGGAATAGTTTAATTTGTTGGTGTGATTTGCTAGTAATCAAAAAGGGAATTTATGATCACTAAGCATGGAGGGAATTGGGTCTGCAAAAGCAGTTTTGTAAATTATGGAAATGGAGAATAACTGCTGCAAGTTCAAGACAATAGTCTAAAAGTCCTCTTTGCTCATCAAATTTGGATTTTTTTCTGATGCAAGAAATTTGTTTTAATTTCAGTTTTCAAAGATAGGTCAAAAATGGAAAAGGCATTGAACCATTGATTTTTGGCTCTCTAGGACTTCTCTAACTCTTCTAGGGTTTTTCACCTAAAAGGAGAGAGGTAGGGCCAAAAATGATAACTAGTTCATTAAAATTATGTTATGTGTGATGTTATATGAACTGAATGAAATGAACTAAATCAAATAAAGTGATCTAAATGATTGATTATAAATGTAAAACCTAATAAACAACTAAAATTTGAAAACACATTGTGTAATTCAAAATCACCTATAAACAAATGGAAAAATGCAATAGAAATGAATCAAACTGAAAATGTGCACCTAAAACCTTAATGAAGACTACAAATTACTTTTGAAATGTTGTTGATGATGTTTTTCAGGCCTGGAGGGACTCATTCACCATTCTGGGTGAATTAGTCCTAGTTCTAGTAAACTAAGCTAAAATTTGTTTTTGTCAAAAGGGTGTCAGAAAATGTAGAAAACATAAAAGCTAAATCTACAAACACACAATAAGAGAAGAAGAAATGGTGAATGTTAGGGCATGGGGGTTTGCCTTGGCCAAATCCCATTTAGGTAATTAAACAAAAATGATGAAATAATATAATAAAACATGCAATAATGGAATAGATTACCTTGCCATTATGATTGATCTTGAAAGTCTACAACAAAACATGAAGATTCTGCCCTTGGATGTCTTAGGAATCTTTCTTGATGTCTTGAAATGATAAAACCCTAAGTTGCTTGACTTGATATGAAAGATTGGTGGATGAATGAGTGATAATAGATAAAAGATGTGAAAATGAGTTAAGAGACTTATATTTATAGGAAATTTACCTATTTTACCCATTAATACCTCATCACAGGCCAACATGAAGCAAAAGTAAACTCAAATTTCACTTTTTTTCTTGCTCAAAGGTCAAAATTGAGCCAAATTAGCTTCATTCACCACACATGGTGAATGGGTCCCACCTGGGTGGGACAAATTCACCATGCATGGCAAATGGGTCCCATAGGGGCTATTTTGACAACTCAAATGCCAACAGAAGGAAATAAGGCCTAAAATGCAACCTTGTTGCGTATTTGATCAATTTAAGCCTTAGGATGCACAATATGGGTTAATATGGGACTATTAGTGATGATGTAAATGTAAAATAGGGCTTGGGACACAAAAATTAATGTGAAAGTGTGATTAAATGCACTTTTAAAACATTAAAATGAGGTCCAGATAGCTTAAGAAGGTGCAATAACCAATGTGAATGTGCAAGACACATTACAACACTAGTTTATCATTACATTTAATTCAAAAACCTTCTATACTGATGTGGTAATGGAATTAAATATGTTAATTAAGTTTAGAAAAGAGTGAAAGTATCTTACAACACTTTACAACACCTTTACAAGACATCATTAAAAGCATGTTATTAAATTTGCAAGGGTCTAAGACCTAGTGTGGAAGCATAAAATACCTAATAACACTAGATTAAGACCTCATTAATTCCAATTTATCATGAATTAATACCATGTCAAGAAAAGGGTCCTTTTTTCTACAACACATGGATAAGAAGTTTCCTAGACCTGTAACTAATGTTGAACAATAACAATGGAGGATGTTACAGTGGAAAACCTTCCTAAAACTTAGTTCCACTTAACCAAGATTGGCCTATAGTCTCATGAAACAAGTGCAATATTCTAAGGTCTGCATATTTTTAAACTATTCATTCACCATTAACATGAACAACAGTTCAACTTAAGTGCAAGAATATGAAGAATGCTCATAATAACTTTACACTACTGTTCATCATCAATAAAAAACAAAAAAGTATGAGTGAGGAAGATATCAACACCAGAGCATTCTTCACCATTAAATTGCAACATAAACTAACTTTGCATTCTTCACCATTAAAGTGAAACATAAAAAAATGAGGGAAAATGAGCAACCAAAGTGATTCAAAATAAAACTTTCCAAAAGTTTAGTAACTTCTTCAGTTGTACATTACCTACATGAAATTTCCCTAGTTAATCTATTCGAGTAATTAGTAGCAATCAGAATATACGTGTGGTTTGCAAAGGCTAGCGAGCTTACTCGTCCAATGAAGTTGAGTCCCCACTAAGCAAAAGGCCTTACCTCTACAATGGTTGGAGTGGAACAATAGCATTTCCTTCCCTGGTGGTGATGGTCTGATAGACATGATAGGATATGACATGGTTGTGTGTATCTTTGAATAGCATTGGCCAATAGTACCCCACCCACAAAATTTGATGGAAAGTTGAAGGGCTAGATCCGTGACCAGTACTGAACTTATCATGAAACTCCCTTAGTACTTGAATTTATTCTTCTTTTCAAAGGCACTTGAGATAGATTCCTTCATAATTTCTCTTGTATAATATGGATCCCTGCAACATTTAGCTACTACTTTTCAGTCTTAAATATCATTTTTGTACTCCTTGTAGTCATGATGGGAACTTTTTCAAAAAATAATAAACAACGTCAACATACCATTCACCTGGGAAAATATCCTCCAACTGGTACTATTGCACTATGAGCTCAGGTCCTATCCTTAAACCAACTCCATGGGATAAATCTCCATGTCATATTCTTGTAATAATGTGAGTCATTTTTCTCTTCTTTCCCCTAACACATTCTACATTAACAGGGTCTTAACTACTAGATCTGGAATAATTGCAAACATCTTATTCCTAATGATGTAATTTCTAAACTTTTTAACCCATATGACCAAGGCATATGCCTTATTTTCAACATTGTGGTATCATAATTCTGTGTCCTTTAGCAAAGCACTCATAAATGCAATGGGATGCTCATTCCCTTCATTTTCCTTCTATGTTAACATGGTAGTGCACGAATGATCTAAAGCAAAGGAGTATATGTTAAATGGCTTCAGATAGTTTGGACTGACCAGCATTGGAGTATTTGTAATAGCTCTCTTGATTTCTTCAAAATCCTACTTGGCTTCCAGTTTCCACTCTACCTTGGCATCCTACTTGAGCATGGAACTCAATGGCTTGACTATCTTAATGAATCCCATGATGAACTTCTTGATGAAGTTGATTTCCCCAAAAAAAGGACTTCATTTCTTTCTTGCTGCCAAGAGGATGAATTTTCAATATGGCCTAGATGTGCTCTCGATCTATGGAAATTCATTTTCCCAAAATCACATGTCCCAACAACTTGACTACAGTCATCCCAAAGATGCATTCCTTCAGATTCAAGAAAATGCCGAACTCTCTACATTTCTAAAAAACCTTGCACAAGTTGGAGATGTGGTCCTCTCTTTTCTTTCAGAACACAGTGGGGTCATCCATATATATAATGATGCATTTTCCAATGAGGTATTTGAAGGCTATGTTGATGGCATGCTAAAAAGTAGAGCCTACGTTGATTAATCCAAACGTGATCCTTCTATATGAAAATGTTCCCCACTTTGTGGTGAACGCCATTTTGTGCCTGTCTTCATATGTATTGTATCATGACTTGATTATGTAGACATACAAAATTTACATTATGCATTCAATCGGATTCGGTCAAATTAGATGTCACATTAGGACCATTCATCAATTAATCAAGTGCATTTTCATCCATTCATTTATCAAATAAACATTATCATTCAACCTTCATCTTGCATCATCCACTTAATTAAATAAATCAGGACTTCATTTAAATCAAATTCTAAATCATATTCAATCATTTTCTAATTTAAATAAATCAATTATCAAAGTCTTGAAAGTCAAATCATCTAATCAGCATTAAATCAGCATAATCTTCATCTAATCCTAATCTAATGCTAATCATATCCCACTTGCATTATCTAGATCTAGCCACTTGCACAATAAATCAATTTTATTGATTTATTAAAACCTCATTTTCTTTCAACATGACAAGTCAAACAGGGCATTTATTGCTCTCCTTTCTTGTCCCCCTCTCAAAATTTATTGCAAATTTGAATTCAAAAATTCCCCCTCTTGGGCACTCTTCCCAAATCTTGCATATACATCAACTAATCACATGATGACAAGTGTCCTCAACTCATTGGCTTGTTTTTGATCCCACATTGGTCCCTCTTCAACACTTAGCATTTTGAAATTCTTTAAATAGGTGCTTCATCTTTGAGCAAATCCTTCACAATTTCATGCAAGGTTACTCTCTTCATTTGAGATTTGATCTTGTTCATCATCAATCCATCATCTCCATTTGCATTTTATCATTTGAACTTTGGTCAAGGATTGGGAAAGGGTCACTAGCACATGTGACACCAATCCAACATGGAATAGGTAGCTTGCTTTTGTTTTCATAATATTAAGTCTTTATATTATCATTTGTTGCATTTTTTGAAAGCATTTGCAATATATTCCATGGAGGTTTTTGCAGATTTGTGTGTTTAGACTAACCCTTCTAATGAGTTTTTAAGGTTGGTCTTACATTGCAGATTTTGGATACTTCATCTTGGCGCTAGAAGGAGGGCCTCCTTGTGAAGTTCTTGTCTTTTCCCTTAAACTTCGCTGGTTTACTGGGGATTAGTTGAAAGTCCTTGATTACATGCATGCATGTATTTATTCTGAGTTTTATTCTAAATGCTTTGCCTTGTGTTAATAGTATAGCTGCCTTTGGTACCGTTTCTAACTCGTGTCTGTTCTGATAGAGCCTTAAATTTCTTTGAATACATCACTGCCTTTTAAGAAATCAGGCAAATTGAAATAAAGACCACTTTCCAAAGGTTCAGTTTATCTCTATATACCTTTCTTCTCACCACAGGCTAAACTTTGATAAATGTATGCATTTAAAAGTAGCTCGTTTCTTCTTGACTTGCGCAGTTGATAATGCTTCCTGATGTTTAAACAAGATATTCTAAAAATAGGCAGATAATGTTGTAAACTCCCTTCGGTCTATTCTCATCCTTCTCTTTCAAGCTTCTTGTTGGCATGCTTCTTTGTCTTCAATGAATATAAAGAATTATTTAAGTCGTCCACAGTATTAACATACTTTTCAAATCTGAGTATAAGAAGTCTAAAACGCTCTTTCTGCAATCAATAAATGCGTTGTAGTGATATCCAAGCTGCATAGGCGACGGTATTGTTATGGCCAGACGTGCTAAGACCCAAAATTTGTCGGATGTAACTTTAATCCTAGGCTCTCACTCTAGTTGCGCAGGCCTGATGATTACTCTAAGATAGAAATGGTTGTAGATATTTGACTCTTGCACCTGCCAGTAATATTTATTTATTGTTTTCTAATACCTTTCCTGTGTGCCATTTCTAGGTAGTTGAATTAAAAGGCCACCTTTTCACTAGATAATCTGATTTGCACAGAAAGTGATTACAAATCTGCCTTGCAAATCTGATTTGCATAGGAGGTGATTACAAATTTGCCTAGATAATCTGATTTGCGCAGAAAATGATTACAAATCTTTCCTAAATCTTAGAAAGCTCATGCATACTGGTAAAATATTCTTGAAGAGGGTCTGAAATCTGTTCTCACAAGGAGTGGCCATATTTATTGACTTCGAGCCTTTTATTAATGATAAGTACGTACAGATCTAGTATTTTTGATATGCATTCATTGTTTTTTGACTATGACTGACTGGCTTTCGAGATATCTTACCAAGCTACTCTTTTATGCAGTAAAGTGGATCTGTGTTCAACTCGTTATCCAAGCATTGTAATAAATGCAAAGATCTTGGGAGACATCATAATCTTTGTAGGATATAAGTTACATATTTCCCACACATGCTTGTGAATGTATATTTAAAGTTGCATTTGAGAGTAAGCTCATTTAAAACAAATAACCACTCATGTCTAACATTTTCCTAGGGGAAGATAAGACACCATCAAGAGAGTAAAATCATTGAAGGCATTTGTATCTTGGGATCACTCATTGATGATTTTTTTTAGGCTAAGTCAAGAGGATTTGGAATCTTGCTTAAACTATCATAAACTTTATCTACATTGCAAAATGGGGTTTTTAATTAGAGGTTTCATTTTATTGGCTTAAAATCATTTATGTTTTCATTTCATTATTTGAAATTGATGATTAAAATGATTGTAATTTAATAAAAATCATCACATAAGTATCTTTTGTTTAATAGGTACAAAAGTAAACGAAGGAAAAGCGAAGGAGGTACAAACGAACAACGAAGGTACAAGGGAAAAGCGAAAGGCGAGTAGGTACCAAAAGCCAACAAAGGAAAGCGAAAGGTCAACAAAGAGAAGGCTATCAAATGAAAACCAAGGAGGGGAAATTTTTTTTTTGAAAACACAATGTGTTTTTAAACACTTTAGTGTTTGATCAACACTACTTCATGAAATTGTTTTCCTTTTCGTTTTAGAACACTAGTTTTCATTTGGGGCTAAAATGAACAAAATTTTTTTCATTGCAAAGGACTTAAAATGAATCTTAGAACAAACTTACTAGATTTCGTTTTGGGTTAAAAATTGAACAAGCAATCTTCATATTTCATTTGGTGCTTAAAACGAATTCACAATTGCTTTGAAGGGTATAAAACGAACAAGTGTTTGATTTGTGTGATTGTTCGAAAGTACGATCCTCTCCTCATGCTTTCTCGGTGGCTATCTAGGGTGCAAGAGAAACACCTAAAATACATTTTATTGTTTTGAAACACTTCAATTTTGGGCTTAAAAATTGAACATCTTGTGCGAGTGTGAGAGGGCATCTTCAAGATACATTCTCTTTCTTTTGTGCTATCAAAGATCGACGAGTTACTGATTGTAGTTCCTTTGCTCGCTTTTGTTTATCTTAGAGGGCCTACCTTGGGGAAAAGTACTCACCTGTTTATCACTAACCGTAACACTCTAAAGCCAAGAGTATTTCCAGCTGGGATATAAATGAGGGTTTTGCTAACGCCATAATCATGTTGGTTCGACAGATGGATCCGGAAGGGGACTTTTGTCGTGAGGGTCAATCTCCACTTAACGGAAAAGTCCTTACTAGAACCTATGTTAGAATTTACAAAATCCTTAATCTATTTGTTGGTGCAAGAATGGTCGTTCTCAAGCCACCCCACACTTTTACGGTCTTCCAGTAGAAATGGAAAACATGCCATGGGAGTTTCATGGGTGTTGATGCTTGGCTGACCCGTATAAGTGAGTGTCGTGGAGGGAGCCAGTGGGGTCAAGCATCTAACCATCCGGGCTAGAGATAAGTGTAGCTGGATCATCCAAGGGGAATCCAACAAATATTGTCTACACATCCATAAGGCTTGTAATTCTTGTTTGAAAAACACAAGGTGTATTCGAAAACATTTTGCAAACAAACATTCAACATGATTCTCAAAATTTCAAACCCTCTTGAAGACAAATATCATTGACTCAATCCATATGTTACTGCTTTCCCTGCGGACTCACGTCTGTAGAGGTTCCTAAGCATTGGATTATATCTCAATTTGTCTTCTTGAGTAAACAATAGGAAAACCCTTGCCTTAAGTTCATTGAATTTCCACATAAAATATCTTGTGGGGTTTAAAAGAAATTAAGACATTGGTACATCTTAGTTTGAAACTTTAATCAAAGAAAGTGTTTTTGGTAAAATAAATCCATTAATCAAAGACTAAGCAAAATGAACTTTCATGTGTGTTGAAGACTCCAAAATCTCAAAAGCAAAAATCATTGATTGGAAATCCAAAATGTTCAAATCATTCCTTGGTTAACAAAGGTCTTTAGGAAGCATATGCATGCTCTTCAATACCTAGGTCTTGGAAAATACAAAGTGGTCTTTTTTAGGTTCATCTAGGGATCAAAACAAATCAAACCTCTTTCATCCATATTTCAAAACATCCAAACATTCATCTCACAAGTCATCTTTTGAGAAACCTTGAAATCATCCTTGAAATGCTAGGCTTTATGACAAAATCAAGCAATCATTTAAACTCATTGAGATCAAGTCCTTGAAAACATTTATCAAAAACACCTTTGGCTAGAAATGTGTGAATGCATCCTTTTTCATATCTTTAGTCAAAGTCATCCAAATCATCTTATCTAGCTTAGTGTATGTAGATGAATCCTTCTCCATATACTTAGTGAAACAATCATCTTGTTTGGGTAGGTGTGGGTAGATGCATCCTTCTCCTCACACATATCCAAATCATCATCCTTTGAACACAACTATCCTTTAGATCATTATCAAACATCTTAGGGTTCCTTTTGTTCAAAATCCAAATCAAACTCCAAATCAAGATCAAGGACAAAGTCTCAAAATCCAAAAAATCAAACCAATCAAAAATCCAAAGCCTAGTATTTCATTCAAGATCTATCAAAAGTCAAAACATCCATAACATCCATCTTTGAACATCACCATCATATCATCATCACATTTGATCCTAAAAGGCATCCTAAAAACTTTCACTTTGGGACATAAAATAGAGATTAATCCAAGGAATCAAGAGATTCATCTCCCATATTCTGAAGATTGATCTTTGTTTTATGGTTCTAACGAGATCTCAATACAAGAAGAGTATGGAAGCCCACAAAGAAACTCCCGCTTCAAGTGACCTTAGCCAAACAAACGCAGAAATGAATCTTGCAGAATCAAGCAATCCATTGGTCCCCTCATCATCACAAAACCCACAAGAAGAAAATCAAGGGGAGGACCTCACCTTTGGAATGTCTCGTGAAGAAATAGCTGAAATGCTCCAAAATCCGGACAACCATAGAATCATCAACATCATGATGAGACTCAACCCTTCGTTGTACATGCTTGAACTAGCAAAACAAGGGGCCAAGTTGCCTTCGGATTTTGATGTGACCACTATAGTAGAGACATCTTTTCCACCAATCTCATCCACCATCCCCATTTCATCCACACCCCCATCCCAAAACATCACGCAAAACATTCAAAAAATCACGACATCGATTGCTCCAACTCAACCAAATGTCAACAAGGGAAACACATTTCTCAATGAACTTCAATCACATCCCCTTGTGAATAACCAAAACTTGGACGCAAAAACCACAGTGGAACAAAACACCCTCCAAAATTCATTACACCAAAATGTTCCTCTCACTTTACATTATGACCTATCATCAACATCATTTCATGGAGCACCACAAACACCTCTTCTCACGAATTCACAAGAGGAGGGAGACATATTCGGAGCAGGGGGCATTTTCAACACCACAACACTCTCGCAGGGATTCCCCCCTTACATTTCCACCTCTCCCACCACTACCATTATCATCCACATCACTCCTTGGCTTGGGGTTACCTCCCCTACCAAGCATCAATCAAACCGCTATCCCAACCATGAATCAAAACATTTTGCCAAACGCTCAAAACTTATTGTTGACATCACAACAACAAACGAAAAACACGTAAGCAATGGAAACATCATCAAACACCCCCACAACATTGCAAAACATGGTCTCTCAAGGGCCAATCACATCAACAATGCCACTTACCACATCAACAACACCATCCACCAATCATGCAATCAACATGACAACACCATCCACCAACCAAATGATCAACACAACATCATCATTCACCACCACCACAAACGCCATTCCAAATCCACCACCACCACCACCACCAACATTCACCACATCAAACCAATTCGATGCAACATTGCAAGCTGCTTTCCAAAGAGGCTATCAACAAGTACAAAAACAAAAAGCCGTGCAACAAGTCAGCTTCAGCCGCCAGTGAGATGCTAAAGCCGCATGTCAGACATAAGCAATAAATAAACACAAATGCTTCCAAGCTTTATTGCAACAACAACAACAACAAGCCGCCTAAGCCGCATAAGCACTACAAGCACAAAGAGTCGCCACACAACTTTTATTGTAGCAACAAGCTACACAAGCACAAGTAGCACAAGCGCAAGCTCAAGCTCAAGCACAATATCAAGCACAACAAGCACAAGCACAACTTGCACAAGCAACAAGAATGGAAAGCATACCAACAAGCATTAAAACAATATCAAGAAATAACAAGAAGTAGTAGATCTGGCAGCCCAACAACAAGCGCTAGGGGAACAAGAACAAGCAGTAACAACAAGCTTGTTAGAATTACAACAAGCGCCATCAACAAGCAGAATAACAAGCTGCTATAGAACAAAGAATAAGTACAACAACAAGCAAAAATCCTAGCGCTAACAACAAGAGCAACAACAAGCATTGTTCATCTAGAAGCAAGTAGAAGCCTACTTTGCCCGCCACAACATACCGATACAATTGAACAATGCACAAACCAACCCATCCATCCAAACCAACCCATCCATCCAAACCATGATTGCAACACCCCAAAACACATTCATCCCACCCCCTGATCCTCAGAATGATATGACAACACAATTCAAGTTGCTCTCACAACAAGTACTCGATCTTCAATCAGGGCGAACAACCAAAACGCAAAGCAACTTGTGTCCCTATCCATTTGATAGGAGCCTAGACATGAAACCATTCCCTAAGGGATTTGAGATCCCTAAATTTGATAAATATCGAGGGACGGGAAACCCCGAAGATCACATCAGGGAATTCCAAGTTCATTGTATGGAGGTTGCATATGATGATACTTATCTGATGCGGCTATTCCCTAGGAGCTTAGCAGGAAATGCTATAGAATGGTTCTCTCGCTTACCTTCAGGCATTAGGACATTCAAAGAAATTAGAGATGCATTCATTAGAAACTACGCCTGTAACATTACAATGGATATTAGTCTTGAAGAACTCTATGCTCTGAAACAAGGAAAGAATGAATCTTTCACTTCATTTCTTCAACAATGGAGATCCAAGGCCAATCGGAGCAAATGGACCATGCCAGAAGAGCAACAAGTCTGCACAATCATTACCAATCTTGAAAGTCGTCTATCATTCCACCTCAAGGTTCAGGGAATCACCACCTATGATCAACTAATCTCCAAGGCGCTTAGCATCGAAAGAGCCCTTTCAACCCAACCCATCGAATCAACATCATATCACGAACCACAAAACAATCGACCACCCTCAAATTACAATGATAAACCTCGTACATGGGCGAGAAAAAAGAACATCACTAATGATGCATACAGTTGATGCCAAGGTGGTCATTAGTGGTCCACGCCAAAATACACCCACACTGCAAATCCAAGCACAACGCCAAAACACTCATCACACAACATATCAACCCAACAATAATCCCACCATCAATAACGTCAACGACCAAAGAGGACCACCTCAACGCAAAACATACCCCAAACGAAAATACACTACTTTGGGGGAACCACTTGAGGACATCATGAAAAAGCTAATCGACGAAAAACTCATCCAAGCTCCTACATTTGAGAATTATCAAGAACCTGATGTCAGACCTCCTTGGTACAATGAGAATCAACTGTGTGAATTCCACAAGATCAAAGGCCACACCACAAACAATTGTATGAGACTCAAGAACATCATCCAAGATCTCATCGACAAAAGAATCATAAATGTGGAAGCACCTACTGGGAATCAAGATCTTAAAATCTACACGAATCCGATGCCGAATCATGGCAACAAAGGGAATAAAAAGGATAAAGGAAAAGGCAGTGTAAATCATGTATATGAAACCGTTGTTGCCAACCTCAATGAAAACTGCATGCTAATCACCATCAAGGGTGCCCATGCCGAAGACTGTGGAGTCACCACAAGAGGCGGAAAAGTCACCATTGCAGGGTCATCCCAACCTAATAGAGTCCCTACATCAAGAGCCGTTCTGTATAGCTACAATGTGGTAGACCAACTCAAGAGAACACCAGCACACATCTCCATCATGGATTTGTTAAAAATGTCATCGGCCCATAAAAAGATCCTCGAAGAAGCATTAGCCTCATCCACCATCCCCGCAGATCTTGATGCGAAACAATTCCAAGCTATGGTTGGAAACATCATAACACCTAATCTCCTTACGTTTTATGACCAAGATTTTCCCACCCAACCATCTCACAATCGCGCACTTCACTTGGAGGTCATTGTGAACAAAAGCAAAATCAAAAGGGTCCTGGTGGATGGAGGTGCAGGTTTAAACATTTGTTCTTTTAGCCTCATCAAGCAGTTAAAGATATCAGAAGATTCCATTGATAAAGGGAAGGGCATCACAATCAGAGCATATGATGACCAAGAAAGAGTGTCATAGGGCACAATTAAGCTCCCTATCCAAGTAGGGCCAACACTTATGGAAACCACCTGTCAGGTCCTAGACCTCGACTTACCATACAACATTCTCCTGGGACACCCATGGATCCATGCAATGAAAGCCGTAGCATCAACCTTCCATCAATGTGTAAAATTCACACATAATGGAAAAGAGGTTACCATCCATGGAGATCCTGAGCCATTTTCATACTGCAAGAACCTTGAAGCCAAATATTACAAAATCCCCCTAGTGCCAAAAAATGATGAAGGCCCATCCACATCATACATCAATCCCGCCACTCTCACATCCACTTCTGCGATAGAGACACCCGCCATTCCCACCATATCTGATATCAAGCTCATCATCCAGGAGGATGGTTGTGGAAGTTATAGGATTCCTAATAATGCTTTTGTGATAGGAGAGTTACCACAATCTCCAAGATCACGAGGACGCCCACAAGAAAATCAAGCTCCCACATCGCAAACGTATCTTGAGGATTATCCTCAATTCACAAGTTGGGGAGACCTTGGCCGAGAGGTTATTGAAGCAGATCCATCTCACATGTTGTACCGAGATGAAAGACCGACACCTGAATTACCAATGGATGAAAGAAGCAAAGGCCTACACATGATGCTTGCAATGGGCTATGACCGAAACCAGAGATTGGGACAAAATGACAATGGCTTCATAATACCTATCATGCCAGAGACGCGACCCATAACAAATCTTGGTCTTGGATGTGCCACTCCGAGAATAACCATACGTGGCTGATGTCCTCCGGTTAGAGCTGCTAATGTTTCTCCTCAGCCGGTAATAGTAAAACTACACTCACCAATAGCCACAGGTAGGGACACACATAATTTTATCACTGAGCCCTATATTAGTAGCGATGACGAAGATATCATATCCAATCTCCCTAGGTTATTTGAAGATACCACTCTGTGTATGATTAGTACCATATCCTTTGAACCAAATACGCAAAATCATGAGATCCGCTTAGTCTACCCC